>APFE031185254.1:0-69744 GCA_000404065.3 Pinus taeda
GATTTCCATAGTCACTTTTTCACTTTCTAAATTCTTCATTCACTTTAATAAAGTCACCTTTAAATTAGAATGTAACTTTACCACTTATAAAGTCACTTTTAAATTAGAATGTAACTTTACCACTTGTAAAGTCACTTTTAAATTAAATTGACTTTACCACTTATAAAGTCACTTTAGGAGAAAAGTAAAAAATAAATTTGGACACTTTTCCCTAGGCCAAATATCAAAGCCTTAGGGAACCACTTGTCCTTTGGTACCCAAATTTTAACACTCCCTCTTACCGAGGAAAGTGTTCCTCACCACTCCCATCTTGTCTCTGAAGTATACATGCTTGCCACATGGTAAGGCTTTGGTGAAAATGTCCGCTACCTGCTCATTTGTGGAAATGTACTAAAGCTTGACAACTACCTTTTGCACATAGTCTCTGATGAAGTGATACTTGATCTCAATATGCTTTGACTTGTCATGAAAAACTGGATTCTCCGTGAGTTTTATGTAACTCTGATTGTCACAGTAAATTATTGAAGGTCTCAATGCCTGACCAAATAGACCAAACAACATCTTGGGAAGCCATATGGCCTCACAACTAGCCAAACTAGCAGTCATATACTCTGCCTCAGCTGAACTCAATGCAACTGACAGTTGTTTTCGGTTGATCCACGACACAACTGCCAAATCCAACCCAAAACAACACCTGGAAGTACTTTTCCTATCTGAAGCACAACCTGCCCAATTTGAATCGGTGGACCCTACCAGTCTCACTCCATCACCTTGTCTATAATCCAGACCAAAATCCACTATCCCCTACAAGTAACGAAGAATGTGTTTTGTAGCTACCCAATGCACTCTCTTGGGCTCACACATGAGCTGACTCATAATGTTAATTACAAAACATATATCTGGTCGAGTGTTGACCAAATACATCAAACAACCAATCAACTGCCTGTATAGAGTAGGATCCACCAACTCGGAATCAGAAGCGTGAAGCTTCTTCTAGTTAGTGATCATAGGTGTAGACATGGGTTTGCAGTCCTCCATGTGAAATCTGCGAAGATTTTCCACAATGTACTTCCCTTGTTCCAGGAAGAAATGCCCCTCCTCCTACCACACCTCCAATCCCATAAAATAATGCGTCAAGCCGATATCCTTCATCTCAAACTCTGAAGCAAGATCTCTCTTGCAGCCCTCAATGAGTCTCTCTGCACCAGTGATGATCAAGTCATCAACATACAACACCAGAATGAGAGGCTCCTCACCCACCACAATGAAGTATAGGTTCGGATTAACCTCACTCTTTGTGAAACCCAACTGCTGCAAGTATGTATCAATCCTCGAGTACCAAGCTCTAGGAGCTTGCTTCAGGCCATAGAGTGCCTTTTTCAATCTACATACATGGGACTCCTTCCCATGCACCTCAAAGCCTTGTGGCTATTCAATATAAACCTTCTCCTGAATTAAGCCATTGAGAAATGCAGTCTTCACATCCATCTGGTGGATCTTCCAACCCATCTCTGCTGCAATCGATATAATGGAGCGAATAGATGTATACTGAGCTACGGGAGCGAAGGTCTCCTCATAGTCAACTCCCTCTACCTGTGAGAACCCTCTTGCCACAAATCGAGCCTTGAACTTCTCGATGCTGCCATATGTAGCATGCTTTATCTTGTAGAGCCATTTGGAAGTAACAATTGATTTACCTTCAGGCCTCTCTCCAGACCTGCTGACTGGCTGCCTCCTCATAACTAGAAGGCTTGAAGTCAAGAATGCTTGTTACCAATGCCATGTAACTACAAAACCGCTCAGGTGGTTTACTCTCTCTAACCTATCTCTTTGGCCTAGCAACTGATGTGGCCTCGCGCAAGGTATCTTGAAGCCACTTGGGCTTCCTCTTCCCTGAGCATACTTCTCCCACTGGAGTGAAAGAATCCTCATCATCATTAGAAGCTTGAACTCTTGAAGCCCTGTTAATTGACCTCATGCCTGAACCTGTGGCTGTAGATGCTGAAGTACCATGCGAATTGTTTTGAGTCAAAGTGAATTGTTTTGACTTATATTTATATAGATTTCGTCCTCCAATGAAAAGACATGTCTCTTGGTCATGGAGTATGAGCCTACACAAGTCGACTCACGAAAAGCAATGATTTTCTTAACTTTAAAAATTCAATTTCTCCCAAACTGCTTGGAGTTTCGGGCCAAGTAATAGCTTGTTGGAAAGGACAAAATGTGCTCTAAAAGATGGTGTAAGTGTCATAATGAAATGCTGCCTCTAAGGTAGTGAAAATATTTTTTTAATGTGACTGGTCATTTATTAGTGCAGAATTTGAGGTAGGGCAGTTAGGCTTCTTCATGGTTTGGCTTCTTGTTAGGCTTCTTCATCATAGGCTTATAATGTCATCAAGATAGTGATATGCCATTAATCATATGCAACATTGAATTTTCCATGTCATCATAAAGTCTTCCATCATCAAGACCATCCGACGTAAGAACATCTAAGGTTATGGCTTCGTAAGAACATCTAAGGTTATGGCTTCATCATCAAGATCATCAAAGATACATGATTGTCACTTTTTCATTAGTGTCTTGATATCTTCAAGAGTTATGACATCATTTAGCATCTCAAGAATATTTGTCATCCCGACCAATACCATATTGACATCAATGACAACCTAGATTAACAAACTCCCCCTTTGTCATTGATGGAAATATCCTTACCCTTTCAACATTCTCTCCCCCTTTGACATCAATGGAAAACGAGGTGCCTAGGTACTCCCCCTGTCAAGCTGCTTCTTTTCTTTATCAATAATAGTTCTTCATGGGTATGTTACTCCCCCTGTCATGGTGTTCTTCCTTTTGGCAATGTGGTTCATGATAAATGTGCTTACATTCCTTTATGTGATGAATCAATTCCCCCTGTCTGCACAACCTCCTGTAGTTCAGGAAAGATTACCTGCTTAGTGATCAGGTGGAAGACATCTTCAACAACAGCCCATAAGAGATCATGTTCTTCAATGGAGTGTTCTTGAGAAATGATCTATCAAAGAATGACTGTCAATCTAGCTCATCAATGATTTCAAAAGGCACATTCACAGATGCTTCTGCAAGAATGCTTAATCATCATAAGCTCACCCTAACTACATGCATGGTCTTCCTTTTGGCAGAGTCTCCCCATCAAATACTTGGAATATCAAGGATAACTTCATCAGGTCAACAACATGTGTTGTTGGCTGGAGTGTTCAAGAGACTTCCAGATTCAATTTGCTTCCTTCTCCATACTTGTATAACTTTCTCCTCTGGCATGGTTCTTCCTTGTGTAGGGGCCCAAGTCAAGTTACAATCACGTGACATATGTCCAATGTTACGACACTTGAAGCACTCTATGTTGTTCATGAATAAGAATTCATGAGTTCTTCTTGCAATATTGCTTCTCGGAGATTGATGAGGACCATTATATTTATTTTTGTGATATGCTTTACAATCTTTTGCCATGTGCCCAAAGTTTGTACAAGAATAGCAATAACCAAGAAATATACTTTGGTACCTGGGAGAAAAGGTTTCCTTGATGTACTTTTGAAGTCTTTTTGCCTTGGGATCCTTTGATGACAACCATTACTTCTTTCATCCTTGACACCATTTGCATTTCTTCTTGGAGTAAAATTTCTTCCATAGTTGTCTTGACTCTTCTTCTTGCCTTTGTTGGAATTGGGAGCATCAACATTTCTTTCTCGCTTCCTCACATCCTTGCTATTTGAAGCATTATCATTCTTGCTTGAGGATTCACCTTCATAGCCAATACCTGATTTATCAAGGGGAGAGCTTTGATGACTTAGGATGTCATCTTGGGTTTGAGAACTTTTCAAGTTCTTATTTAGCAAGTCAACTTCCTTTTTAAGAAAGACAATTTTTTCCTTCATTTTGTTGCATTCTTCATCCCTCTTTGATAGAATGATCTCCATTTCTTTGTTCGTCTTGGTTGCTTCACATGATTGGGCATAAGAGAAGTGATTTCTAATCTTAACTTGGTGACGTCATCATCCTTTTCTTCCAGTTGGCACATCATGGTGTTTCTCTCCTTTTCTGCTTCATCAACTTGTCCTTCTATGAATGCCAAAGCTTCCATCACCTTCTCAACTCCTTGTGCTTGATTCCTTGCTTCTTCTAGATGAGATCTAAGAGAGGAGACCTCTTCCTTGTATTGACCAATCTCTGCTTCAAGTATTTTCAAGTTCTCGAGTCTTTGTTTAAGGTGGCTTGACAAAGTTTCTTCCCTTTTCTTTGTCTTATCCAATTGATTTGTCATGGATATGACTTCTTCATGATGCTTTCTCTTGTTTTGATCCGACCCACAATCTTGTACGGATCGGAAATCTGGGGCCCTTCCCTGCTGGAGTCAGACTGGGCAGCAGTTGAGAGAGTCCAAACCCTTCTCCTCCGACGCATTATTCGTTGCAAGTGTACTATCCCACAACAAATCATTCTGGCCGAGTTTGGTGCACAACCCTTCCGCCTCGAGACAGCCTTCAGACTGGTCTCCCTTCTCCACCGAGTCCGGAGCTTCGCAGACACTTTGAAAGGGCGGGACAGGTACCCTTATCTAGCCTACTGCTCTTCTGAGGACATCGACCGCACACAACCAGGGAAAACCAAATGTTGGTATACAGGGGTCTCAAAGTTCCTCAAGGCAGTAGGACTCCACATAGACCACCTCCCCCCCTTTCAATACTCCTTGAACGCCCCCAGAGGACTCCCCTCCAAGCAGGAACTCAATAAGATCATCAAGGAAGACATCTACAGACAGTTTATCCAGGTCACGTGGATTGACACCCCGGGGGGGCTACGTCCGAAAATGGCTTTCTATGCAGAGCACTTTTTGATTATCAGAAACGGGCTTATAGTTCGCCCCCAGTATACACTTCGACATTGGATGCATGCTCTCCGGATTCCCCTCGGACAGTTCAGAGTTGGATCACAAAGGCTTCGGGTAGAGACAGACCACCAGATAGATAGAGTTGACAGGATTTGCCGGCTATGCCATACACAGGAGGTGGAAAACGAATGGCACTTCATCTTCAGGTGTCCGATATATTATGAGATCAGAGGTCGCTTTCACTGTCTATTCAGAGGACCAAATACTCTTTCCAACTTCTTCAACTGCACGGACCAGAGATGTGTCGCACTGTACATCCAGGAGACTCTTAAGCATCGAGAGCATATCCTTCAACCTCCCGTCCGACCCAACACTACTCGTCAGATCACCTCTTTCTTCAGTACACTTCCCTCAGCCCGAGGAGTTAAGAGATCAACCATCGAAGATACCGGTCAGGCGAGCTCACATATATCGGCAAACCCTCGTTCAGTTAAGAGGAGAAGCCCCTTGCCGACGAGGACCCAGCAGCAGAACCGCGCCAGACATCTCCCCGCGAGGCAGTCCAGGATCATTAGATCACGAAAACAACACAATGGGAGGCAACCAGTGAACACTATTTCAAACCAGCAAACCTTACTGAACTACCCACAGTTCTCCTCTCTCGACCTCGGATGTTGGAGTATCGGACTCCCACATTCGCGTCCCCAGGGTCTTCTTCACCAGTAATCCTGTGACGCAGTCTAGAGTTCAGTCGGCGAGGCCGGGATCGGAGCTCCATACGCTCTCCCCGACCCGCCTCGTTTTTATTTTCTATCTTTCTTTCAGTATTTGTCTTTATAAGGAAACCATTAGGTTTTCCTACTTGGCACGACCCCTTTTTGTAACCGACAGTCCCTTTGACCTACTTTGTGGTCATCCGTTGGACATTAATAAAATTATCTTATCTTATCTTATCTTCCATGGTAGCCATACGTTTAGTGAGGAGATCTTCTTCAAAATCTTTTTCATTCTCTTCATCTTCTAGGTCTTCTTTAGCCCTTATGTTATCACTCTTATCTTCAACTTCCTTGATGGGCATTGGATTTCCTTCTTGTTTTCCATCATTTTCTTGACGAGAGATCATTGTCGACGCTCCTTTTGAGTGAAGATCATGAAGTTTATCCCATATGCCTTTTGCTGACGAACATTTTTCAAAATTGGCCTTCATAGAATCAGGTAGCCCATTCAAGATTGCTTTCATTGCTTTTGTATTATGTTCCTTGGATTCTCTATCCATCATGCTATTAGCAATCACCAATTTCTAGAATTCAATGCCTTGAGTCTTTAAGAAATTCCTCATTCTCGCCTCCCATATATCAAAGTTTCCATTGAACAATGAAGCCTTCACAAATTGATTGACTTCAATTCGGTGGTTGAGGGAGACACATCTTTAGGAGGATTGGAGACTTTCTTCCTTGGCTTCACCATTTGTGTTCTAATGATCAACCTTCAAGCTGTTAGGCTTTGAGTGAAGGTACTGGCTCTGATACCAATTGTTGAAAACACTGGGGGGGGAGTGAATCAATGTTTCTTTTCAATTGTTATTTTTACCAGTTAGATCACTTATATTTAGAACACAAAATGAACAATAAGAATAAATGATTTTATTAATATAATCTTTACAGTGAATCAAGTACAATATAGGTAGGGCTCCAACCCTAGATGAAGACCCCCAGGCTCCAACTTGGGATGTGCCGAGCACCTACTTGGACTTTCCAAGGCACCGACCCCTAGGACTCCAATCCTATATCTTCTTCTTCAGGCACCGACCCCCAGGACTCCAATCCTATATCTTCTACTTCAGGCACCGACCTGGATTCTTGAGGACTCTGATCCTCTAGGGCTCCAACCATGTCCTTCAAGGCACCAACCTTGTTTGTTCGAGGCTTCGACCTTCCGGGCACCAACCCTCTGGGCTCCAACCCACTGTTGTACTTTGTCTAGATATGTTTGATAGAAAATCATGACTCCCAAAGTCTTCTTCACGAATCCTTGTCAATCTTCAATTTTATCATAGTATCCATGTTATGTCATCAGACAACCTTGTCATATAGAAGGTATCACCATTGATCTTCATCATCTCCAATCAATTTCTTCAAGTTACCTCATGATGACATCA
This sequence comes from Pinus taeda, assembly GCA_000404065.3. Lineage (NCBI taxonomy): Eukaryota > Viridiplantae > Streptophyta > Pinopsida > Pinales > Pinaceae > Pinus > Pinus taeda. The sequence continues at coordinate 7,023 of APFE031185254.1, forward strand.
ACACTGCATTATGATCTTCAATACAGCACTTCAATGTGTCTTCAATGAACTGCACGAAGTTCTGCACCAACTCTAATAATAGTTCTGAGCATTCTTCAAATTTGGTCTAAGGTTAGCCCTAAAGATTACTTCAAGATACGTCCAAAGGTCTGCACCAGAAGCTTCTTCAAGTGCTTTCACAATTGTCTTCAAGAATACCTCCAAGTTGTCTTCAATAAGTTGTCCCAAGAATTCTCCAAGACAATGGAGGCTTCTCCAAGAATGCTCACAAGTCAACAAGCCTTTACAAGTCTGTACAAGCCAGCAAGTCTTCACAACATCTACATACTAGACTTCAAGTGATCTTCAACATTACTAGAGATGCTCCAAACTTCTTAAGTCAGCAATGCTCCTTCAACAAGTCTTAACAAAGGCCTCCAGAAAAGGGTATACAAAGTTTTTCAATCACTGCTCCAATTATGATGCCCAAAAACACTGTTATAATTCTGTCCTCCAAACAAGTATAAAGAATGTGTTACTTCTAGGTCCTACAAATGAGAACACTGTAATCTGAGCTCCCACAGATGACTGCTCTTATTGGTGACTGTCACATGTAGGACCAAACCCTATTAATATACTGAGCTGCCATAGGAAGACTGTCCACACACACCGAGCTGTAATGGTGATGAATGTACTTCAAGTATATTACAAGACCGAGTAGCAATAGGTCTGAGATGAGGTTTGAGCTTCACATATGTAGGTTACATGTCACTGTTTCGAGTCTCCTCAACAATCCGAGCTTCAATAAAGGTCAAGTCCCAGCCTCTTCACTAGTCAACCAATGTAGTTACACGTCACAAGTTTGCTGGAGCTCCGAAGTCTATGTGCACAGGATTGAGGCTATGACTGTTCCAAGAGTAGTCTCTTCCAAGCTTGCAGATCCAAGGTACTGCAATGGCAAGCTACAGATCCGAGCCTCCGAAATTAGGCCTCCTCCACAGGTCTGTCCTGAAACTAGTCCAAGTATCCTCTATCCTGAGCTTCTCCACAAAAGACTAACCACAGTTTTGAGCTTCTTCCACAAGTAATTGTATACTAGTCCGAGCTTTGAGGGAAGCTTAACACAAAACTTCCATAGATTTGAGCTTTTCTAATTCGACTGTTCCACAGATCAAATCTTAAACTATTGACTGTTTACAAGGATTGTAGTCTGAGATTTAGAGGATACCAGAAATTTACCCAAACATTAATCTCAACGTCCTCTTTAAAACATTCCAAGTTTTTATGCCCAAACAAAAATATCCTTTGTTCTCCTCGGCCTCCTCATTTATCTCTGTATTTTCATCGAAATTGATGTGTCAAAGTGAATTGTTTTGACTTATATTTATACAGATTTCGTCCTCCAACGAAAACACATGTCTCTTGGTCATGGAGTATGAACCTACACAAGTCGGCTCACTGAAAGCAATGATTTTCTTAACTTTAAAAATTCAATTTCTCCCAAACTGCTTGGAGTTTCGGGCCAAGGAATAGCTTGTTAGAAAGGCAAAAATGTGCTCTAAAAGATGGTGTAGGTGTCATAATGAAATGGTGTCTCTAAGGTAGTGAAAATATTTTTTTAGTGTGACTGGTCATATATTAGTGCAGAATTTAAGGTAGGGCAGTTAGGCTTCTTCATCATAGGCTTATAATGTCATCAAAATAGTGATATGCCATTAATCATATGCATCATTGACTTTTCCATGTCATCATAAAGTCTTCCATCATCAAGATCATCCAAGGTAAGAACATCTTAGGTTTTGGCTTCATCATCAAGATCATCAAAGGTACATGATTGACACTTCTTCATTAGTGTCTTGATATCTTCAAGAGTTATGACATCATTTGGCATCTCAAGAATATTTGTCATTTCGACCAATACCATATTGACATCAATGACAACCTAGATTAACAACCTCCCTCTTCGTCATTGATGACAATATTCTTGCTCTTTCAACATTCTCTCCCCCTTTGACATCAATGGCAAACGGGGTGCCTAAGTACTCCGCCTTTCAAGCTGCTTCTTTTCTTTATCAATAGTACTTCTTCATGGGTATGTTACTCCCCTTGTTATGGTGTTATTCCTTCTGGCAATGCAGTTCATGATAGATGTGCTTACATTCCTTTATGTGATGAACCAATTCCCCCTGTTTGCACAACCTCCTCTAGTTCAGGAAAGATTACCTGCTTAGTGATCAGGTGGAAGATATCTTCAACAATAGTCCATAAGGGCATGTCCTTCAATGGAGTGTTCCTGAGAAATGATCTATCAAAGAATGATTGTCAATATAGCTCATCAAGGATTTCGTAAGGCCCATTCATGGATGGCTTCTTCAAGAATGCTTAATCATCATAAGCTCCCCCTAACTGTATGCATGGTTTTCCTTTTGGCAGAGTCTCCCCATCAGATAATTGGAATATCAAGGACTTCATCAAGTCAACAACATTTGTTGTTGGCTAGTGTGTTCAAGAGACTTCCGGATTCAATTTGCTTCCTTCTCCATACTTGTATAACTTTCTTCTCTGGCATGGTTCTTCCTTGTGTAGGGGCCCAAGTCAAGTTACAATCACGTGAGATATGTCCAATGTTATGACACTTGAAGCACTCTATGTTGTTCATGAATAAGAATTCATGACTTCTTCTTGCAAAATTGCTTCTCAAAGATTAACGGGGACCATTATATTTATCTTTGTGATATTGCCCTACAATCTTTTGCCATGTGCCCAAAGTTTGTACAAGAATAGCAATAACCAAGAAATATACTTTGGTACCTGGGAGAAGAAGGTTTCCTTGATGTACTTTTGAAGTCTTTTTGCCTTGGGATCCTTTGATGATAACCATTACTTCTTGCATCCTTGACACCATCTGCATTTCTTCTTGGAGTAGGATTTCTTCCATACTTGTCTCGACTCTTCTTCTTGCCTTTGTTGGAACTGGGAGCATCAACATTTCTTTCTGGCTTCCTCACATCCTTGCTGTTTGAAGCATTATCATTCTTCCTTGAGGATTCACCTTTATAGCCTAGACCTTATTTATCAAGGGTAGACCTTTGATGACTTAGGATGTCATCTAGGATTTGAGAACTTTTCAAGTTCTTATTTAGCAAGTCAACTTCCTTTTTAAGAAAGACAATTTATTCCTTCATTTTCTTGCACTCTTTATCACTCTTTGATAGAATGATCTCCATTTGTTCCTTTTTCTTTGTTGCTTCACATGAATGGGCCGTAAGAGAAGTTATTTCTAATTTTAACTTGGTGATGTCATCATCCTTTTCTTCCAGTTGGCACATCATAGTGTTTCTCTCCTTTTCTACTTCATCAACTTGTCCTTCTATGAATGCCAAAGCTTCCATCACCTTCTCAGCTCCTTGTGCTTGATTCCTTGCTTCTTCTAGTTGAGATCTAAAAGAGGAGACCTCTTCCTTGTATTGACCAATCTTTGCCTTAAGTTTTTTCAAGTTCTTGAGTTTTGTTCAAGGTGGCTTGACAAAGTTTCTTCCCTTTTCTTTGCCTTATCCAATTGAATTGTCATGGATATGACTTCTTCATGATGCTTTCTCTTGTTTTGATGAAATTATTCCTTAATCTTGGTGAGCTCCTCATCTCTTTCTTGTATTTGAAGCTTGACAATGTAAAATTCCTTGCTTGTCTTGTCTTGGTCACCAACTTGTGCTTTCTTCGTAAGTTCCTCATTTTCCTTTTTCAAATTGTTAATCTCTTCTTTTGTTAATCTCTTCCATGATAGCCATAAGTTTAGTGAGGAGATCTTCTTCAAAATCTTTTTCATTATCTTCATCTTCTAGGTCTTCTTTAGCTTTGATTCTATCACTCTTATCTGTAGCTTCCTTGATGGGCTCTAGATTTCCTTCTTGTTTTCCATCATTTTCTTGACTAGAGATCATTGTCAACACTCCTTTTGATTGAAGATCACGAAGTTTATTCGATATGCCTTTTGCCGACGAACATTTTTCAAAATTGGTCTTCATAGAATCAGGTAGCCTATTCAAGATTGCTTTCATTGCTGTTGTATTATGTTCCTTGGATTCTCCATCCATCATGCTATCAACGATGACCGATTTCCAGACTTCAATGCCTTGAGCCTTTAAGAAATTCCTCATTCTTGCCTCCCTTATATCAAAGTTTCCATTGAACAATGGAGCCTTCACAAATTGATTGACTTCAATTTTAGTGGTTGAGGGAGACACATCTTTAGGAGGATTGGAGACTTTCTTCCTTGGCTTCACCATTTGTGTTCTAATGATCACCCTTTAAGCTATTAGGCTTTGAGTGAAGGTACTGGCTCTGATACCAATTGTTGGAAATACTAAGAGGGGCTGAATCAATATTTCTTTTGTATGTTTACTTTTACCAGTTAGATCACTTGTATTTAGAACACAAAATGAACAATAGGAATAAATGATTTTATTAATATAATCTTTACAACAAATCAAGTACAATATAGGTATGGCTCCAACCCTAGATGAAGACACCCAAGCTCCAACTTGGGATGTGCCAAGCACCTACTTGGACTTTCCAAGGCACTAGCCTTGTCAATTCTAAGGCATCGATCCCAAGGACTCCAATCCTATATTGTCTTCTTTAGGCACTGACCTAGATTCTTGAGTAGTCTGATCCTCTAGGGCTCCAACCCTATCTTGCTGTTGACGGTGCTGGACCCATCAACATTCAGTGGATCTCCTTGGTATGAAGTCCCAACTAGACCTCACACCATTTGGTGTAGGAGTCCCATCAGGTATGATGGCCCGATTGCCATTATCTTAAATGTTTGCCATAGCTCTTACTTGTCAGCACATGAGAGTGGTTTGCTTTGTCTTCGAGGTTTGCGTGCCTAGTGATTTCTAATGTTACTTGTGTCAAGGTTCTTTCACCACAGAGGGAGAGAGTGGAGGTGTGCCTCTATTCGAAAGGGAAGAAATCCCAACTCTATTAGAGACATTCAACACAACAGGACAGGCACAACTTCCGGAGGAGCAGTCCACACGAATGGGGCAGTCTCAACACACAAGAGGAGATAACACGTACAAAACCCAGTGGGGTAGTCCGTGCGAGTGTGGTGGTCGTTATAACAAGTTTATGGGAAAGGTTTTGCTTGATGTCCGGTAAGGAAACCCATGCAGATAGGACAATGTTAGCACTTTATACAACACGTTTTCATGAATATATATGTATTAGAGCAATTGAAAGAGATCAATTGTTTAACACAAGTGAAAGCAACATGCATTACAAGTGTTCAATACTAGTCTTACAAACAGCTATAATACATGTGTGAAAACGTGCTGGCCTGTTATCAGGCTTCTGAATTAAGTGAAAGTTCCAAGACACATTGGTACACCATACATCACTAACCTCGTGAAAGGGGCGTTGGAGCCACTGCGCGCTCCAGAAAGAGAAGACTACAAACTCTCAAGGCTATGTGGGAGGAGCTAAGGTGAAAAGTCGTTTGCATGTACAAATGAGGGGGTATTTATAGCCAAGGGTAAAGCTGGCCCTTGTGACTGTTCGACTTCCCTCATGACTGTTTGACTCTTCAACTTTACATGATTCTTCGTATGACATGTTTGTCTCTTGGACTTCCAAGTTACATTACATTGATTTACACAGTATGGCCCACAATAGTGATGTGGCCGACATGACTCATGGCACGACTCGACACGACAGTCTTGGTATGTTCATGCTGGTGGTGGTGTCCATGTCGAGCTGCAGTGCTGTTGAGTGATGGATGTGCTCTTGGTGTATCACAGCTTCACCTCCGCATGACAAGGTGTGTGGAGTTTCCGATGGTCTTGGTGTTCGCTTGATGTTGCATGTGCACATCGCTTGCTTGCTTGTACTCTTATGAGGACTCTTGTTTTGAATATACACTATCGTTTTACACGCCTCTACCCAAAGAAGCATGGGAAGATATTGATCATAGGTCATTGCCTTGGCAGCTCCAATGATGGCCCCATTCTTTTTCTCTGCAACTCCATTCTATTATGGGTTATAAGTTATTATTTGATGAATTTTCTACAAGGTGAGCGGTAGAAAACAATTTTTTTGATATGCTAATTACTACCTAATGATACTCAATCAAATTATCTCTTGCCACTTGTTAGTTTTTGTAGCATCATATGTGTTTTGGCCACGAAATTTGGTGGAGAGGCTAGAATACATGAGATCTCCAAAACACAGAAATCGTTTTGGAAATTCCACCTAGAATTGACTTAATTAGATTACTAATGATTTTTTTTTAATGTTTCCTAAGTCTAAACTTAGGAAAACTGGTTAATTAATCATTATTAATTAAGTCAAGGTGAGAATCATCTAGAATCTCATACGGATCGATTCCAAGATAATCCTAGCTATCGATTAAGTTTTAATCTTGGCTGTTGGTGCTCCAACAGTGGATTATAAGAGGAAGTCGATGGGCACTTGGAGAGTACACTTGAGATCACCAAACATTTGATTTCCTTGGCAAATCGATTTCCAGAGTAGCAACAGTCAGTTGTCAGAGGGAGCTAGAGATCGAAGCAGTATGGGAGGGGTAGAGACTGTGAGGCTCGAGGAAGTATTCTAGTTCCAGTGAGTGCATTTGCAAAGAGGTAGAAGAGCCACAAAGAAGCTTCCAGTTCCAGTGAGTGCATTTGCAGAGAGGTAGAAGAGCCACAAAGACGCTGACGCAAGGGCAACACAACAACTTCTAGAGGCAAGTTCAATTTGCTCATGGGGAGAGGCGTCTTCAGTTCTAGAGGTTGGGAAGGAGTTCCAGAATGTCGAAGAAGCATCTTTCCAGCCAATAGAAGGCATAACAACTTCATCTAAGACCAGTCGGAGGCTTGATGTCAAGCAGACTGTTGAGAAATCTAGGGCATAGTAATTATGTGATTTCTTTTCTATTAGTAACTGTTTGTGAGTGCATTTTACTTCTTTAGATTAGGATCTTCTTTTACTTAGGTTATTAGTGTTCTTCTTCATCAAAAAACTACCAATGCATTAACCATAAAGAGACAAGAGACACAAAATATAGGCTATCAGCCAGGGCCAAAACTTCTCACTCTATGAGAGGAAAACCCGAACAAATTCTTCTTCTTATAGAGATTCCAATTAGCGCCAAAAATAGCGCCAACCTGAAGAGCTCGTCGCGTTGAATCCGGAAGTATCTTTGGTTTTAGAAAAGGCTCGCGGATGAAAGAGAAAACACCCGTTGACGTTTTTCGTCCAAACAAGTTAAAAGTCAGTCAACGCAGTAAAAGTCAAAAGGTCAAATTTTGATGTTTTATGATTGGTTGGTTTATTTTGACCAATATGGGAGTGCCACGTGGGCCAATGATTGGCTGCCATGTGGTCTCATCCTGGCGTATTAAAAGTTTGTTATGAGTTGCAGGGTCTCCAAGAGATTCGAACCCACAACCTTCTACATTTTTCCACCAAGAATTACCAACATGCCATACTATGGTTTATTTACATGGTGGGTGCATTAATGTTATAAATGTGCTAAAAGGGATGGTGGTAATAAACGTATTACAATTGTTATTAAAGTGGCGCATTCATATGCAGATGTTATGGTAAGTTCAAACCATAAATAGTATTACAACCGCAAACTATGGAGCAAAGGTGTGTAATATGTTATATTAACGCTACAATCATATCACTGCCATCAGACTTAGTCAAACAACAAATGACGGGGTCACATGTTGTAGCGTAATTGTCGAAGTGTGGATGTTGTGAGTCAGATGCCATCAAATCGTTGGGAGTAGGGTCTGATCATATGCAACAAATGTGCGGTTCACACGTCATATGCCATGAGACTGTGACAACTTGGTGCGAAGGTCTTAGCGCATATGGCTTGAGCTGTTCATCGTAACCAACAGAAGTATTGTTATGGGGCACGATTGGTGCAGAGGTGACCCCATAGTTGGCATAGCACGAAATACCGCTCACATGCCACGGGATGTGTGTATGCAACATGTCAACACCAAATCATCAGGGAGCAGGTACAAGTCAACGTAACCACCAGGAATGTTGATGTGGCACGGGAGGTGGTACCCAATGGTGCAGAGCGGTTATGAATTGGCTTTCAACGTGGCTGTGTTTGGTTACAATGTTATGCCTCGATCCAACATTTCGACTATAGTTATCATCTGTGGAATATGTTATAAGTACATGTTTAAATTGGATAGAGGTAGTTATGGAGTGGAGAGTATTATATACTGCCGGTCCAATGAGAAACCATAGTTTAAAAATTATGTCATATAGTTGCGCCATTGACTATATTAACACCATATGGTTACAACAAATTCGCTACATTAATACATGCGCCATATAAAGGTGTTAAACTATGGTTGCAAAGTTGTTAAGAAATTGCTATGTATTGTTATTTTGATTTAATTAGAATAGCCAAAGTTGTAATGTTGTTATAACAAACCAACCTTATAAAAGGTGGGCATAGCACTAAAGAAGGAACAAGCAACTCGAAGGCAAGACAAGCCATTTAAAGCTAGTCGAAGCCATTCCAAGGCCATTCCAAGCCTTTCGAAGGCATTCGAAGTCAGAGGCGAAAGCATTCGAAGTCAGTGGCAAGTGAAGCCCAGAGTGGTATTGAATACTAGCTATGTGAGCTAGAAGGAGTTTAGCAATTGCGCCATTGGAACGAGAAGGGAGTTGTGAGGAGCACAGTGCGAAGTTGATGGTGTGAGCCAGTTCTTGAGTCAAGTTAGTGTTTAGCTTTCCGAAGGCATACGAAAGCTGAATTGGGCACTTGAAGAGCCAAAACAAGGGTTTTGGTACGCTCCAGACTCATCGACAGAGCCTGTTCGTCAGTGGTAGCAGTGAATTCTTCAGAAGACAATACATGAACTGTGTCTCTCCTAGTCAAGTTGAGACAGGTAATTGATTAATGTATTGTTGATGCTTGAATGCTCAATTTCAGTTGAGGTTTAGAGCCATTGCTAGGGACTCTATGTTTTGCTGTAGATGACACGTCAAGTTATATTGCGAGAGTTCTTTGTAGGAGAGCATTTCCATACTGGGGAAATAGCCGCAATTGTAAACAACAATTTAATGTACCTATTTTTTTCTACTAAAATATGAGCGGCCTAGCCTTTTGAGCGGGCCTAGAGACGTAGCCTAGGAGGGGCGAACTCTGTCATCAACCTTTGTGTCATTCTTCTTAATGTTGCATGATTATATGTGTTGTGTCCTTTATGGTTAATTTGCACAGATGAATTAAGGCCTCATCCTAAATACCCATTTAAAACTTGCCAAGTGTTAGAGAGCGATCTTCTTCCACAATTCTCAGACCAGTCAACGATAGTCAACCTTTTGCTCCTTCCTCTTCGACTTCTTCTTCAACCTTTGCTTGCTTTAGACTTTCGGCCTTCTTCCACTTCAACTCCCTAGGAGGACTACAACACTGCTGCAAGTTGCAACAAACTTCTCCTCTCCTCTGTCTTCACTGCTGCAATATATTAACTTTCGGCCTTCTTCTAATTCAGCTCCCTACTGCTGCAACAAACTTCGTCCTTACTGCTGTAACTGACTTCCAGAAACAAACTTCTTTTCATCCTTACTGTTGCAACAAAATTCTAGTACGGGTAAGGTGTTTTCTGCCCTTGAAACAGTTCCATAAAGTACCCTAAGAACCTCGCTCTTCCTGTGCTTTACTTCACTGGTTATGAGAAGCTTCTATCTCCCTTTCTCGCACTTCTGTCCATCATAGACCATCACAAAAAACTTCACCGAAATCTGCCTTCTAAAATGAGACCGAGTTGCCTATAAATAGTTGTTTGCCTCTGTAATTAGCTGACATGAAAGACTTGATCCAACATGTCTTGTAGAGTAGGTTATTTACTCCATTTTGTAGCCGACATGAAGAAGCTGTGTGTGCTTGGTCTTAGAGGGCTTACGTACTGATTTAATGACTCGTACACAACGTAACATACTTGAGAAGGGTCCTCCATACATGACATAGATTCAATTTGACTTTTATGACTAGATGACAAATCCTAAAGTCTCATAGTGGGAGCCATTACTAAAATAAAATTCCTTGCTCATGAAACCCATGAGACAAGCACTACAATAATAATTTTATTTTTCGTCTTTTCATCAATTACATAAAATCACAATTACACATGTCGTTACAAAGACCAAACCTAGTTACATTTTTCAACACAGGCTGCACAGAGTAGCGCAGAGGGTCACATGGCTGAGTTTTTGAAGGCAAGTTGTGCCGAGAGTTTTCCTATGGGGTGAGTAAAATTCCTCACTAGATTTTTGCCAGTATTCTTCTCTATAGGATTGCCAAATTTCGGCATCCAGTTGTACTCAAAATTTCTCACTTTTGCTGCATAATAAAAACCCTCACTGTTGCACTGGTTTTCCCAAGTTGGGTTTTCTCGGGGACTTTTGTCCAAAAATAATTGTCTCATATTTTATATGTGTGTGCCTATGTTCACGAAACTTCAAAGAACCCGTCGTTTCGAGCCGTACCTGTACCCAAAAATTTGAAACTTGGCTGAAACTCGGTTGAAACTAGGCCGAAACTCGACCATCATGTAATCATCTATTAGATTTAATATATACTTGTTTTTCCTTTTAAATTGTCATCTATGGGTCTTATTCCCTTTTTTCTTGCAAGATAATGTGTTATTCAGTTATTTATTTATATATATATTTTTTACATATACATATATGATGTTTCCACTGATGTTCCAGCCGACTTTTCCATTTTTGGGAGGTGACGTTTCTAAACGTACCTGTTTCGGAAACTTTGAAACGCTTTGGCGATTCGTGCAACTTAGGTGTATGCTAGCATTTCTCAACTTCCAACATTTTATTTTTCTACAATTTTTTTTTATTTGTGAAGGTTGCAGTGTGTTTATTTCGATATTTGCCATAGTAGACAAATTGTTAATTAATTAACAATTAGGAGAAATAATACCAGTTGCTGCAATTGTTGGCATTATGATACAGGTGTTGTCCTTGATGGCAACTCCCTCACAAGTCAGTTCAGATTTGATAAGGGGCAACCCACATTGTAATAGGTCAATTTAGAGGTAATAGGGCATTAGTCCAGAAGAACAGGAAGTTGGAACAAAGGTCTATTGATCAAAATCAAGAAGTTGAAGGAAAAGGATGTTGTAAGGTAGTTTAAGCTATATACACAAGTTCACCTTGTCAAAGCAGCGTATACACACGGTTTCACAGAACAAAAAGAACGTATACGTATGCACGCACTTTGGCAAGAGGAAAAGCATGTATGGGTTGGAAAATCAAGAAAATACAAGATTAAAGAATACCAAGGGTCAATACCATGGTATTAGCAGCTTGAGTGGGCCTAATATATATAGCTTGAGTGGGCCTAATGGTTAAGAGCATGTGTTTCCTCCTAAGAGGTCATAGGTTCAAAACCAGAGGGGGATAGAGTATGTATGCCCTTGTAGACTTAGCAGTCAAATCGCTGCATGGAGGTGGGTCCCTTGTCCCACAAACAAGGGGGTCTCATACACCAATGTGGTGTCTAGCTTGGCTGTGACCTTAAGAATGGATATTATTGTTATTATTATTATTATTAATATTGAGCAGAGTAACACCTATTTGATCCCGTCCAAGAATACCACATGTTCTAAATGTTGTTTTGGTTCGAGGTATTGAGAAAGTCCAAAAACTATATAAGGAGGAGAAGATCAGAGGGCCAAGTGTGCAAGTGAAAGGATTTCTCGGGAATACTTCTATCTGAAGTATATTTTATATTGCAGGGGCTATGATTATGATATAATTTGAAATATTTTGCGCACCTTGAATTCAATGTTGGATCAGGATCATGAGACCTGAAATGACTTATCATTGAATGATCTGATATTGGTTGGGCTAGATCTGATTGCTTACACATGTTTTATTCTTTAAATGCCATGATCTGGGTATGTCTGAAGTTTGGAATCACAACAATGTTTTAAGTTTGTATTTACAGATCTATACATTGGATCACCTTGGTGAAGGCGCGTATACACGCTGGTTCGAAGCTTCCAAGTAGTGTATGCAAAAGAAAGGCTTGTTATTTAGAAATCACTGATCTATCTGATCAACGCTGCTGGTTTACTGCTGTCTGTCAATGATGTCTTCTTAGATCTAAAAGTAGAACTGAATTCATAAGGAGATTGAGTTTGATTGATTGATTAATTAAGTGAGAAGGGTGATCTTTGGTGCTGACTATCTAGATCTTTCTAATTTGACAGTAGATGTTCAAAATATTACTCGTTGGTACAGATTTGATTAAGAAGTTTTTATGATTCAGTAGTTTTGGAGGTATACGCAGGTTTGGTTAAGGGAAGTAGCATATACATGCAGGTTGGGTTCATTAAAGTAGCGTATGCATTCTGATGTATGATTTTTAAGGTTGCAGCTAGTTTTGAATGATGATGCAGTTTTATGGGTTCAACACAATGTTTTGGTGATAGTGATCTGACTGTTCAGATTGACTGATTATTGGTTGATGCAGTTATTATTATAGAGTTTGAGCTTCAAAGTTTCTGATGGGTCCATTGTGAAAATTTGATGAAACGAGGCCTTCATATTGTGTTGTGTACCAGGAGCATCTAGTCTGAAAATTTATGAAACGTGGTCCCTGGAGGAAGAGAGAAGGTCGTAGTCTTTTGTAGCATGGCGCCTATGTATTAGTAAACATATCGGCTAGTACAAGAGCTAGGGGGTTGTAGCTCCCTTCCAGTAGAAGCTGGACAACGAGAGAAGGTTGTAGCTTTCTGCAGGTGGGTGCCTGCGTACTGGTATGAGTCTGCACCAATACAAGATTGTAAACATATTTTCTTTCTATTAAAAATAAGACAGAGATGATAACAACAGGTGGTATTTCTCCCGCATTGGGTTTCCACTTTAAATCTTGGTGTTCATATGTGTTGCTTATGTGTGATGGTTTATTATGTTATTACTGCACATAGTTACTGTATAATAAAGTACTGATGCACTGATTAAAGATCAACACATGATGAATTAACTAGATCATAAGTTCTCCTGGTATACGCTGGTTTCCTTAATCACAGTTGCGTGCACAAGCAAGTTCACTTCACTGAAGTAGCGTATATAAATCTGATTGTGAAATGAAAATTTATTGAATTGTAAATACTGATTCACCCTCACCCCCTCCCTCAGTTTTATTTCCACCAACAATAGGGTTCCAGTTTGGAATTCTCACATGGTATAAGTGGAGAGTCATCCAACAGAGTTTGCTTCTGACAAGGATATGGATTATGAATTACAGACGATAGCATCACTTGAACATAATGTTCAGTTGAATGCAGATCTTGATCCACTTGTACCAGCCTCGGCCTCAGAGCCAAAAAGTCCTCTAGTTGCAGGCGCTTCCTCTGCTCAGCCACGACAGAAGCGCATATCTCGTCTATCTCAGCTTCCAGCTGCTACCCAGCCTGCTAATGCTATTGCTACCACTTCTACAGTTGCAGTTGGAGATGATGATGAGGAAAAGCCATGGGGCCTTCGTGTCTGACTCTGATGATGATCCAGAGATTGATCCACATGATCTCGGCTCCTCTGGCAGTAGCCAGTAGTAATGGTCACAATTTACTTTTGTTGTAGAGGCCATTTCTAGCCTCCTTGGTTATGTGTTTTTGTTTTGATCTCTATATCATGATCATGTATGTATTGGACAGTGCATTGGGTGCCGTTTTAATATAATGGATATATTCACGAGCATGCTTTGATCATATGTTGTCTTCTATCTATGTTCTAATGCAGTGTGTTTGGAAACATGAATAAATATCTTCAAAATTATGTTTTTCTATAAAAAAAATAAATATTTAATGTATTTTTTACAACGATTGAGTCATTGAAATCGAGCCGACCGAGTCGATACCAAGTCAGAGTTGGAGTTAGTGCCCAACTCGCAGTTGAGGGAGAAGGTACTCCAGGCAGCTCACGATTCACCACTATTCGGACACCAGGGGTTCCAAAAGACTTACATGGCTGTTCAGGAGAGGTTCACGTGGACATGCCTCAAGGAGGAAGTGTTGCAGCACGTAAGGGAGTGTGAGGCCTGCTAGCAGAACAAGGGGGAGCTGGCTCACCCTGCAGGGCTATTACAACCACTTTCCATTCCAGAGGGGAAATGGAAAAGTATCTCGATGGATTTCATCATAGGGTTCCCCATAGTAGAGGAGAAGGATTGATATATGTGGTGGTCGACAGGCTGACCAAATATGCCCACTTCTCCATCCCCATTAGATTCACGACTGCCCAAGTTGCCGAGTTGTTCTCCCGGGAGGTTTTCAAACTAGATGGATTCCCCAAGAACATTGTTAGTGACAGAAACAGTAGATTCATGGGTGGCTTTTTGTAGGAGCTTTTCAAGTTGGTTGGGATGGAGCTTACTCCTAGCACCAGTTACCACCCTCAGACGGACGGCTAGACAACGAAGGTCAACCAATGGTTGGAGGGGTACCTAAGGAACTATGTGACAGGTCAGTAGAGGACGTGGATTCAGTGGTTGCACTTGTGCGAGTTCTGCTACAACGCCAAGCACATGTCTATCGACATGACTCCTTTCCATGCCCTTTATGGTTATGGTGCTCTAACTTTTGTTGATGTTATTTTCGGAGACAACCAGGCCCCAAAGGCCAAAGACTGGGTCCAAGAGAGCCAAGATATCCTCAAAGCTCTCAAGGATAATCTAGCGACAACCCAGAATCAACAAAAACTATATGTAGATCGACAAAGGGTAGACAGGCACTTTAAGGAGGGGGACCTAGTGTACCTCTGATTGCAGCCTTACAGACAGTCTACGCTGAAACAGAAGGGGGTCGAGAAGCTACAACCACTCTTCTATGGGCCCTACCAGGTGACTAGGCGGGTCGGGTTGGTGACCTATGAGCTAGCGCTGCCTTCGGAGAGCAGGATCCATAACATATTTCATGTCTCATGCTTGAAGAAGGTGTTGGGACAACAGGTGAGCGTAGTAGGTGATTTACCCCCATTGGATGATGAGGGCCATTTGGTGTTGGAACCAGAGGCCATACTAGAAAGTAAGGAGAGAAGACTGTGGAGCAAAACCATCAGGGAGTTCTTGGTGCGCTTGAAGAACTTGCCAGATGAAGATGTCCCCTGTGAGGGTGAGCACATACTTGAGCACTCGGCTTTGAGGTTGCTTGAGGGCAAGCAACATTTGGGAGGGGAGGACTGCCATGTCCCTTCTCAAATGAATTAGTCACGGGGTGCAGCAACACAATTTTGGCATCATTTTTGGCGTAGGAGGAGGACCCCACACGCAGTTTTTAGGAACTATAGGCAATTCAACTTATTTCTGGCAGCTATTGGAATGTGGGGGCCACCACATGCATAATTCGAACTTGGCCAAGGAATGCGTTGGAGGGAATTCGAACTAGTGGAAGGAGGGGCCCATAAGAGGCTAAGGGGGTCCAAAGTGATAAAAGAGGATGGAGCTCTCATTTTGTAGGATTCTGATTATTTGACAAACAAACATACTATTGTACGCTCTGCTGCTTACCGACTGTTTAGCCACGAGTCTTCCGTAGGGATGATTCAACCTCTACTTCGGGGGACTATCCGTGCCCGCCCTAGGGAGGCTGCTCCACAGAGGTTGTAAGAGTTTCAACATCGATTCACTATTCACATAGCCATGCAGACGAAGGGACTACGTACTTTCTGGGCAGCCATAAATATGCAGAAGAGGATTGAGTCAACGAGGAGGTCCCTAACTTGCTGGGCTTTCTAGGAGCATAGAAGGTAGAGGGCGAGGGTATTTTCTCAGAGTTTTGCAGCCAACCAATCAATACACAACAATACGCATTTCTGGGCAGAGGGACTGCATAGTGGCCTGTGGCAGCAAATTCGTGGGGCTTAGGTGAGCAACCATCACGGCCAAGGGCCATCCGAGGAGCAAGGGATCAACTACTACAGGTGAAAGCAACATTTGAGGGGTGTTTCCAGGTGAATTTGCAAGTTGACTGCAAATCAAATTTGGCAGCAGTGGCGGGAGGGGCTCCCAAAAGGTAGAAAATCCAAAATCAAAATCAGAGAAATTTCCTTCGGGGTTTTCTGGGTTTTGTCGAAGGAGTCTAAGGCTGAAAGCACAGAATTTTGTGGGTGGTCTTTGGGCACATTCCAGCAGGTCGAAATCAATAGAACAATAATTTTTTGGGACAACGCAGTGCATAGTTGTGCAACAACTGAATAACCATCTTTCCAGCTATTCCATCACTTGGGTTGGTCCAACTTGTCCTTGAGACAAGCCCAAGAACATTACAGTGGTATCAGAGCTAGGTTCTTGGCTTAGTTGTGGGGTTGGTTTCCTATGAGAGGAGAAGATCGGGAGAACATCACTTACCGGAAGCAGAGGTACAGGAGCAGAGAAAGGGAGCTGGAAATTACACCAGACACTGAGGAAAGAGGGAAAACAGTGGTCGGAGAGGAGGAAATGACAGAGCCCAAGAGCAAGGAAGAGATGGCTTTCGATAGCCTTTTGAGGGCTCTCAGTGACTTGGCCAAGAGGCAAAAAGACATTCTGGAGGAGGTCAAATCACAGAGCTGAGACAGAGCCACACCTAGAGGGTTTTTGTGTGGAGAGACTTTCAGGGCTTCTCAGTCCTTCGATCATCCCTCACCTGCAATGCAATGCCCTTCAGTGAGTGTGCCCACTAGGGCCACCTACCCTCCTTCGTGCCAATAACACAGATTGAACCAACAAGGGGGGAAGACACTCCCCAGATGGGGGATTACTTCAGAGAGTGGCAGGCGATGGATGAAGATTTCAAAGAAGCCCTCTCCTTCAGAGACTACTGCAATCTCAAGCAGAGTGAGAGGAATAAGGGGTACGGAGGGCAGGGGACCCAGAACTATGAGTTGCAGAGAACTATAGGGAGGATTTACGTCCCTACATTTGATGGCACTGCCAAGTGGACAACTAGGGCTTGGGTTGAAAAGATGGACACATACTTTCAACTCAATGGGATGACAGAACGGGAGGCCATTAAGATGGCAGCGTTGCACTTGGAGGGGGAAGCCCATCACTGGTGGCTTCACAACCTAACCACTTTGGGGCATGCCCAGATAGTTTCGTATGAGGACTTCACCAGGAGGGTGGTGGAGCTATTTGATCAGAGGGATCTAGAGGCATCCTTTAGGGAGTTGACACAAGTGCGCCAGACAGGCAACCCAGAGCAATATTTTCTGATTTTTTGCGTGTCATTGATGGTTCCAGATATGTCCGAGGCCAGGAGGGTATACACCTTTATTGAGGGTTTGCTTGAGCCTCTGTGTGGACTAGTGATGTCACACAGACCCTCTACGCTGCAGGAGGCGGTGGTGTGCGCCAAAGATTTGTAGGGGGTCATCCCCAAGACCAGAGAGCCATTCCCTGCACGGACCCCTTTCCCATGGAAGGGGCATGAGACTAAATCCCCACCATCGAGGACCACACAGGGGAGGGGGCAACTAGATGAGGAGACATGGAGGGACCTCTGGAGGAGGAAGCTATGCTTCACATGTAGAGAGCCCTGGGCACCAGGTGCACATCAGGTAGAGCACATTACATTAAGGTCTTTTCTGGCAGTGACCAGGAGGACAAGGTGGAGTAGGATTATGGTGGACAGATGGAGAGAGTTCGGGGGACAGAGGGCCACCACCACCACCACGTCCATAGGGAGGGGCATCTCTTGCCTCATTAGGGGGAGTCCTTGCTTCTCTATGCGAGATTCCTAGGTTTTTGACACTCCGGATTAGAAGTATGGTACAGGGACAGAGGGTGTCGATACTCGTGGATAGTGGGGCTACCCACAACTTCATAGATGCACAGTTGGTCCAGAGGAGGGGCCTCACCACGACAGAGTTTGGGATTGTTCGTCTTAGTGCCAGATGGCCATATCATCCAGTGTACTAGATACGTGTCCTCCTTGACAATAGTTATAGGAAACTACTCCATGACGGACCACTTCTTTGTGGCCGATGTGTTAGACACCAACATGGTGATGGGTGTCCAGTGGCTGTATTCCCTTGGGAGAGTTATGACAAATTGGAGGAAACCTGAGATGGAGTTCATGGGGCTAGACGACAAACTTGTGGTTTTGAGAGGCATATGCAGTCTTATCCGCCTCAAACAGTTTCGGCCCACAGGATGGAGGCAGATCTTCGACATGGGGACATTGCATGGGTAGTGGAGTTGAGGATCTCAGAGGCTAGGGGATAGGCACAATCACCACCAGCAGACATACACGCTCTTCTGGATAGGTATGCAGAGGTGTTTGGGGACATTCCACCAGGGCAGCCACCAGATAGAGGATTTGAGCACACCATTGAGCTAGAGCCGGGTATACAGGCAGTCACCACTACTCCTTACAGGCACCCCAAAGCCTATAAGGATGAGATAGAGAAGGCTATTCAGGAACTGCTTGCTTTGGGTCACATCAGGCCTAGTTCCAGTCCATTTGCTTCTTCCATAATGCTGGTGAAGAAGAAGGATGGGACCCTTAGGATGTGCATAGACTACAAAGCCCTTAACAAGAAGACCCTCATGAACCGGTACCCCATTCCCCGCATTGATGAGCTGATGGATGAGCTTAGAGGAGCCAAGTACTCCTCTAAGGTCGATCTGCATTCGGGGTACCACCAGATCCGAGTTCGGGATTAGGACATCCCAAAGACAACATTTCGTTGCCACTATGGGCAGTGGAGTTTTTGGTCATGCCATTTGGGCTGACCAATGCTCTCGCCACATTTCATTCTTGCATGAACCACATCTTTCGGGGGAAGCTGAGGAGGTTCGTGCGAGTGTTTTTTGAAGACATCCTGATCTATAGCTAGACATGGGAAGAGCACCTCAATCACTTGGAGGAGGTACTACACATTTTGTAGGAGCAACAGTTCTATGCCAAGCTCTCCAAATGCAAGTTTGGATTGACAGAGATGCTTTATTTCAAGCATATCATTGGAGCAGACGGGGTGAAGGTTCATGAGGAGAAGATTCTGGCCATCCGGGATTGGCCAGTACCCCAAGACGTGACTATGCTGAGAGGCTTCTTTGGGATTTGCACTTACTACAGGAAGTTTGTCAAGGGGTTCTCACAACTGGCAGCACCCTTGACCGACTTGACCAAGAAAGGGGTCTTCGCATGGACTGAGGGAGCACAGACCGCTTTCGATCGCCTCAAGGAGGTGATGAGCAGTTGCCCTGTATAGGCACTCCCGAATTTTTTCCAGCGATTCACAGTGGAGTGTGATGCATCATGGTACGAGTTGGAGTTGTATTGTCACAGGAGGGTCACCCCATAGCTTTCGAGAGTCGAAAGCTCCTACTGCATGAGCTGTCATATTCTATATATGACAAGGAGATGTTGGTCATCATGCATGCATTGGCCAAGTTCTGCCAGTATTTGGTGGTCAACCGATTCCGAGTGAAGACTGATCACAATAGTCTTCGACATTTCATGGGGCAGTAGGGCCTCAATGACAAGCAACAGAGATGGGTCAACAAGATGTAGGCCTACGACTTCAATATTGAGTATGTGCGGGGCAAGCACAATGTGGTGGTTGATGCTCTATTCAGGAGACTGATTGGGTTATTTGTTATGAGCATCTGCCAATATTGGAAGGCTCAACTGTTGGTTGAGTACTCCAAGGACAAGAGGGCTTGCGAGGTACTAGAGGGGACACATGCAGATGAGTGTTACCGTGTGATGGATGAGGTCATCTATTACAAGGGGCCCATTTACCTAGTGCTCAACTTGCAGTTGAGGGAGACGGTACTCCAGGCAGCTCACGATTCACCACTGTCTGGACACCAGGGGTTCCAGAAGACTTACATGGCTGTTTGGGAGAGGTTCACATGGAAAGGCCTCAAGGAGGACGTGCTGCAACACGTAAGGGAGTGTGAGGCCTGCCAGAGGAAAAAGGGGGAGCTGACTCACCCTGCAGGGCTATTACAACCACTTTCCATTCCAGAGGGGAAGTGGGAAAGTATCTCGGTGGATTTCATCACAGGGTTCCCCACAGTATAGGGGAAGGATTGCATATATATGGTGGTCAACATGCTGTCCAAATTTGCCCACTTCTTTGCCATCCCCACTAGATTCACGACTTCCCAGGTTGCCGAGTTGTTCTTCCGGGATGTTTTCAGACTACATGAACTCCCCAGAAACATCGTTAGCGACAGAGACAGGAGATTCATGGGTGGCTTTTGGCAGGAGATTTTCAGGTTGGTTGGGACGAAGCTTACTCCTAGCACCAGTTACCACCCTCAGAACTCAGACAGACAGCTAGACAGAGAGGGTCAACCAGTGGTTGGAGGGGTATCTGAGAAACTATGTGACAGGTCAGCAGAGGACGTGAATTTAGTGGTTGCACTTGGGCGAGTTTTGCTACAACACCATGCACCACATTCTACTGGTATGACTCCTTTTTGTGCCCTCTATGGTTATGATGCTCTAACTTTTGCTAATGTTATTTTCGGAGACAACGGGCCCCAAAGGCCAAAGACTGGGTCCAAGAGAGCCAAGATATCCTCAAAGCTCTCAAGGATAATCTAGCGACAACCCATAATCAACCAAAACTATATGCAAATTGGCATAGGGTAGAGAGGCACTTTGAGGAAGGGGACCTATTGTGCCTCTGATTGCAGCGTTATAGACAGTTTACGATAAAACAGAAGGGGGCTGAGGAGCTACAACCACGCTTCTATGGGCCCTACCAGGTGACTAGGTGGGTTGGGGAGGTGGCCTTTGAGCTAGCACTGCCTCCGGGGAGCAAGATCCATAACACATTTCATGTCTCATTCCTGAAGAAGGTGTTGGGACAACAGTTGTCTGTAGCAACAGATCTACCCCCATTAGATGATGAGGGTCATTCGGTGTTGCAACCAGAAGCCATACTGGAAAGCAAGGAGAGAAGACTGAGGAGCAGAACCATCAGGGAGTTCTTGGTGCACTGGAAGAACTTGCCGGATGAAGATGCCACCTGGGAGGATGAGCACATATTAGAGCACTCGACTTTGAGATTGCTTGAGGGAAAGAAACATTTGGGAGGGGAGGACTGTCATGTCCCTTCTCAAATGAATTAGTCATGGGGTGCAACAACGCAATTTTGGCATCATTTTTGGTTTAGGAGGAGGACCCCACACGCAAAACTTAGGAACTATAGGCAATTCAACTTGTTTCTGGCGGCTAGTGGAATGTGGGGGCCATCACATGCATAATTCGAACTTGGCCAAGGAATGTGTTGGAGGGAATTCGAACTAGTGGAAGGAGGGGCCCACAAGAGGCTAAGGGGGTCCAAAGTGACAAAAGAGGATGGAACTCTCATTTTGCAGGATTTTGATTATTTGACAAACAAACTTACTGTTGTACGCTTTGCTGCTTAGTGAGTCTACCAGCTATTTAGCCATGAGTCTTTCGTAGGGAAGATTCAACCTCTATTTCGGGTGATTATTCGTGCCCGCCCTAGGGAGGCTGTTCCACAAGGGTTGCAGGAGTTTCAACATCGATTCACAATTCACCCAACCATGCATATGAAGGGACTGTGTACTTTCTGGGTAGCCAGAAATATGCTTAAGAGGATTGAGCCAGTCAGGAGGTCCCTAACTTGTTGGGAGTTCCGGGAGCTAGGAAGGTAGAGGGCTCAGGGTATTTTATCAGAGTTTTGCAGCCTGCCAGTCAGTACAGACAACAATACGCATTTCTGGGCAGAGGGACTGCATAGTGGCCTCTGGCAGCAAATTCGTGGGGTTTAGGTGAGTAGCCATTAGGGCCAAGCTCCATCCAGGGAGCAAGGTATCAACTACTACAGGTGAAAGCAACATTTGAGCGGTGTTTCTAGGTGGATTTGCAGGGTATTTCCTAGAAATTGAATTTGGCAGCAGTGGTCGGGGAGGGGCTTGCTAGAGGTCAAAAATCCAAAGTCAAAATCAAAGAAATTCCCTTCTGGGTTTTTCTGGGTTTTGTCCAAGGAGTCTAAGGCTGAAAGGACAAAATTTTTTGGGTGGTTTTTGGGCACATTCCAACAGGTTGAAATCAGTAGAACAACAATATTCTAAGACAATGCAGTGCATAGTGGTGCAATAATTGAACAACCATCTTTCCATCTATTCCATCACCTTGGTTTGGTCCAACTTGTCGTTGAGACAAGCCCAATAATATTATAGAATAATACTAAAAATAATAAAATAAGATGCTTCTAGAGGCTTGGAGATCTATCCATTAGATCTAGAAAACAGGAGGAGGAGGTCATTTGGAGATATCTTGGATTGGTGATTTCTTTTGTGGAGAGGTTTGAGAACTTGGTTCTCTACTTTAGCAGTAGTCCCAAGACGGAAACCCTCGCGTGATTTAGAGAGATTGGGCGAGCACCCATCTCCCCTTGGTGAATTCTTTCAGAATTCACAAGAGTTCTTATTGGTTGCAGTTTCATTTTTAGAGGCTAGGTCCAGTGCTATAACAAGCACATTTTGAGGCCGGATCTAGTTTGCAGTAGTTGTTCGAGTTTCTTAGCTGTTTCCAGCTATTTCATGTTGTTATGCACTCCTATTTTTGGTTAATATAATAAAGTTGAGGTCTCCTTATGCTCATTATCGTTATTTACATGTTCTATGATGCGAAATTTTGCATGGCAATCTTCTGTTAAGTGAATGTTAATTGGATGTGGAGTGTTTGTTCCAATTTTTTTATTTGGGACATTACAGAGTTTGTCTACAAGAAGGAAGGGATGAATTGATGATTGGAGGAGGTCTTTGTCTAGGTCAAAAAGGTCTTGGATTGTCTCATCTTGATTTGAATCTACTAGTGGAAGAGTTTGCGTGGGTTTTCCCCTTCATAGGGGTTTTAGCCTTGGTTGAGTGCCTATATCTGGTGTCCTTGATATTCATGTTTTATTTTGATGATTGCTTGATGAGAAGATAAAGGAAGAACGTAAATAAAGTTAATAAGAATACAAGAATATCACAAGTAATTGTCAATATACGAATATCTTTTTTCCTTTCTAATTTTCTAACACAATGTTAGAGCTAAGGTGAAGGAGGAAAGAAAAAGGTAGCTTGAAGATCTATTGAAGGGGTCAAAGAGAAGGATCATATACGAAGAGGAAGACCTATTATCTAGTAAGG
Organism: Pinus taeda; assembly: GCA_000404065.3. Classification (NCBI taxonomy): domain Eukaryota; kingdom Viridiplantae; phylum Streptophyta; class Pinopsida; order Pinales; family Pinaceae; genus Pinus; species Pinus taeda. The sequence continues at coordinate 30,172 of APFE031185254.1, forward strand.
GAAAACATTATAAAGTCTATGGCAATCTCAATAAAGTCAGAAAACAAGCTAGAAGGAGCCTCCATCTATAGAGCATGGAAGAAGAGGATCGATCTTATCCTTGCTAAGCACAAAGTACTGGATTTTGTTCTAGAGAAAGATCAGAAACCAACAAATGATGCAGGGAAAGGAAAGTGCAGGGAAACTGACACCTTGCCCGTGAATCTAATAATGGATGGAGTAAAGGACAATCTAATCCCTTGAATATCCAACATAGATACTACACAAGGGATGTTTGAAGCTCTCTCCAAACTATTCACCATCAAGAACATTGGACAAATAGTCAATTTCAAGAATGAACTAAGAACAATAATGATGACAAAAGATGACATTGTGTCCTCCTATTTTGTAAGAATCTCTTGAATAAGAGATGAATTCCAAGCCATTGATGAAGCTGTGCCAGAGAAAAAACTTGTAATTGCAACACTATTGGGTTCACCTAAATCAAGGAGCTCTTTTGCATCTGGTATTAGCAGTTGGAAAGATTCACCATCCTTTAAACAAATATGGAATGTATGCATTCAAAAAGAAGCCCACATCTCATTAGTAGTTGACAAGAAAAAAGATGAAGAGAACAACACCTCTAATGCTTACTCTTCTCATCACAAGAAGTAGGGAGGATTCAAGAAGTTTAAGGGACCAAGAAAGAAGATTGACCTATAAAAGGTTGAATGTTACAAATATCATAAGATGGGACATTACAAGAGTCAACGTCTTGAAAATCCAAGGAATAAGAAATGAGAAAGAGAACATGCAACTGTTGCTGATGAAGCTCCACCTAAGAAGAACAAAGCTGAAGAATCCCAAGTCAAAAACTTATTTTTTAAGTCTCTTAGGGATACTATCCCTTGCATATCCTTCTACTTTAGGTTTTGTAATGTTTTCTTGTTTTGTTTTTATTTATAGATTTTATGGATCTAATATGTCTTGTTAGAAATTCTTGAATTGTTTTTGATAAGTTACAAGTATCCCTCAGAAAAGACTGGATTAAGAGGGAGCCTTCACCATTTTACGATAAGACAAGTATACTATTCTTTGTTTCCTTTTTCATGTTTGATTTCCTTCACACATCAAGATTTGTTTGTATTGCATACTCTTAATCCTTTCTTTGTCTTTTCCTTGATAGGAAAGCTTGCTGAATACACAAAGGTTATGGAGAAAACTTCAAGGAAAAGACTAGTGTCATGAAAGTAAGCTTGTTACTAATGAAACTCTACAAGGTTTGTTAAAGAACAACTCAAGGTATGTTTAATTTGACTTGTTGCAGAAGAAGGTATAAATATTCTTTATTTGAAACTTGCTTTATATTACTAACTCTCTCATGTCTTAGATTTTGAATCATAAGGATTCTTGTTAGGGTGATTAATCGCTAGATTGAATCTACCCTTATCATTTTATCTATTGTCATTTTTGATTAAACCCTAACCTTAGGGTTCACTATAAAACCGTAGCCTTTCGATGCTTATGGTATGCTAATGATGAAACCCTAATCTTCTTAGGGTTTATTGATAAAGTTTAGATCTCTTGTCATCTATGGTTTTGCTAATGTTATGGTAAAACCTTAGCCTTTTAGGATTTGTTGTTGATGTGTAGAAACCGTAGTTTTCTTAGGGTTTGGTACGTTATGGTTTATGACAAAACCCTTGTAATAGTCAATATAAAACCCTAGAAATGGATCTCTGGGTGTATGGGCTTCCGTATAATTGAAACCCTAGCCTAGTCAAATTTGTTGTATATCTAATTTTGGAGTTTGATGTTTGTATCTAGGGTCTATGATAAAACCCTAGTATGAGACTGATATAAGTTTCTAGGAAATAATAATGGAACACTAGAGATGAAATGCTGGTATGTTAACTTGATTGTTGATATTCATGATTTAGTTTTTGAAATCTAGGGTTTATAACAAAACCCTAGTAGTGATTGATATTCTAGGGCATGATAATGAAACCCTAGAAGTATAATGTTTTTGATTATTGATATGATTTAGTTTTGATGATGAAATCTAGGGTTTGTGGCGAAACTCTAGTAAATGTTGTTGCAAAAAGTCTAATGGATGAAACTCTTGATTGATTATAAAACCTAACTAGGTTTAGGTCTTGAATGTCTAAAATCTGATTTATTATGCTCCTATTATAATGACATGCTAACCCTATATTGATAAAATTGACTTCATGCCCTTGTACATATATATGTGTCTGGTTGTACTTGTTGTTGAAAGTTTACAGGTGAATAGTCTTCAAGATGATGAAAATGCTTACCTCATATTTGATGATAATTTGATAATGATGTTGAGCATGATGGAAAGAGGGAGCTATGAGAACCTTGATGACATTAAAGTTCTATAGATGATCTTGTTGCCATGTGACTGAATGATGAAGTTTTGGAAGTTCTAAATTCTTTGATGAATTGTTAATGCAAAACGAAAGAGCCTGTGTGACTGGAAGAATAAGATGGTTGATGGACTTGTCCCCTAGTTACTTGGATAAAGGAAAGTGTATATCTCCCTAGTTGAGAGGGAGCTTGAAGAGAAGTGAATGACTTGATGAAAAGGCCATGAGGATGTTTGCATTTGGAGAATAGCTAAAGCAATACTGATGGTTATTCGTGATTGATAAAGTTGTGAACAAGACTTGAATATTTTTGGAAGAAGTGCTGAGGCTAAGTTTGGTGCTGCTAGAAAAGTTGAAGAAGTAAAGTTTTCGACTAGATGTGTTTGATATGATGATAATCTAAGTAGCATCAAAATGATTAAGGACCTTGAAGGTTTGTGTCAAATATGTATAGTGAAAGTTTATTACTAATTGGGGTTGTGTTTGTGCAGATCTCTCAATAAGAAGGTTGAATGTTTGAAGCATGCTTGGATTGGTGGATATATCTGGTTTAGTTGATACAGAGAGATGAAGCATCTTGGGGCGACAAGATGCTTGGGAGGACATCTGGCTGACCTGTAATGATGTGTAGTTTCAAAAGTAGGGAGGGTGGCGTTGGCCTTGGAGCTTCGACCTTGGATATGCATCTATATCCATGGGTTGGTGTTAGAGCTAAAGCCTGATGGTACCTAGAGTGGCTAAAGCTTGGAACACACCTTAATGCCACTCGATTAGAATACCTTGGTCACATATCTAATCTGTAGCATTGCGTGTGCTGTGACTCTTCATAGATCATATCATTTTGAGATCTTCCATGTACCTATGTATATATGTAATTATGAGTACCTCCCTAGTTAAGAGGGAGTGTTGACGAATGTAAGTAGTGTCAGTCTTCATAATTATGTTTGAGTCATGACATATGTATTTGTCAAAAATTAAAAGTAAGAAAATAAATTTATTTATTGAGCATGGGTTTCATGCTCTTATTATTTTATTTCTAGGTCAAAGCCTCCATTGTAGGCTTCTAGGGTTTATGTCAAGAGTCCTTGTCCATGTCATCTTGTAATAGACCCTTCTTGGGCTTTTGTATCATGTAAAGAAATTATTCTTGAGTCAAAATAGTCATTTTTCCCCTCCTCACCAAGTTGGCCCTATCCTAGAGAAGTTGGCCCAGTTAGAGGGAATTCAACCTTGTGGAAGTAGTATTTATAGAGGTAACTCGACTCATTTAAAACACACGCACAACAAGTTTGATCAACAAGTGATAGAGGCAAAAGAAGAAGAGTGAAGTGAAGGAGAAGGAAGAAAGAAGCTGGGAAAGACAAAATCAAAGTTTTGGGCATCTCTCTCTCACACATGCGAAGTCTTCTAGGGTTTCTGGATGAGTAGCTAGGGGCTGAAATTCTGAAGTAGCTGCAAGGCCGAAATTCTGATTTGAAGCTGCATTTGAGGAGCTGACACTTGGAAGATTTAGCAGAGTTTGTTTACAAGAAGGAAGGTCTGACTTGGTGATTGGAGGAGGTCTTTGTCTAGGTCAAAAAGGTCTTGGATTGTTTCTTCTTGATTTTAATCTACTAGTGGAAGAGTTTGACTGGGTTTTCCCCTTCATAGGGGTTTTAGCCTCGGATGAGTGCCTATATCTGGTGTCCTTGATCTTCCTGTTTTATTTTGATGATTGCTTGATGAGAAGAAGATAAAAGAATAATATAAATAAAGTTAATAATAATACAATAATATCATAAGTAATTGTTAACATAAGAATATCTTTCTGCCTTTCTGATTTTCTAACAGCCCCTTTTATTATTAGGCCAACCCTATTACATATACATTTACACATTATTGAGCCGAGAGGCTCATTCTACAACCCAGTATGATGTGTAACTCTGTCCGTCCATCATCAAAGTTGAAATTTTGCTGATGTCGGCCAATTTTTTTGTTTTGTTTTGTAAATCTAAAATTAAAAAAATAAAATAACTATACAAAACATTTAAATAATGTCGGCTCATAAAAAAAATTGCATGTGAAGAAATTGGATCCCTCTTGGCTCATGTTAGATTTGTATTTAAGATGAATCTATGCTAGTATGCATATTTAATGGCATAGATGCCTCCCATTTGGGGTCATACCTTACACATTTAACTCCATATATTCCCCTATTGGGGTCATATCAGTGGATTTCATAGGAGACCCTGCTTTCTTTAGGTCACTTTGCTTATGTGCTTCAGTTTTCAAATGTGTCATTAGAGTAAGAGGATTTGTGAGGCCTTGCATTATTCTTTAAATTTTAAAGTTCTAGGTCGTAAGTTTCATTGAGTTTTATCCTTCTTTTCAGATCAATTTTTTTGGTTCTTTTATAATCATACTTTGAGAGTATCATGCCTAAGTCTAAATAAACAATAAATAATTTTTTAGAAATTTATTTATCTCCTATAATGTTATTTTTATTTGTACATGATGAAAAATGTGCAGCATGTGTGTGGAGGAATTCATTTTACCAACTGATGGTTGTACTACAGCGCACATATGGGAATTGCTGGCTGTTCCTCATCTTTCACATCTTGTTATTGGACACAATTGCAATGGATACTATGCTATCTGGTATGCCAGCTATGAACTTCATTTGCTGTTTTATACTTCTGATTGAAGTTAGTTTACTGGTACACAGACCATTTTCTTTATTCTAATAATTAAATCAGAGATGGTGACAAAATATAATTATACTATCTAATGATAGTTTACCTTGCTAAGGGTGTTCTTTTAAAAGGGTTTTGTTTAAGATCTTTGTGGAGACAGAGGAGAGTAACAACCAAATCAGAATGTGTTTTGGATCACCTGCTGTTGGATGAACTTTTTATTAATCCTGCTCAAATAGTCACTCCTAATTGCTTCTCAATGAACGTGGAAAAGGAAAGGGTCAGTGAAGTTCCATGTTATCATGTGCAAATGACAAGAAAGGCTGTTAATCCTGGAGCTCTCTACCTACCTTTTCTTCACATTTTTTACTAGCTTCTGCTGTTTGAGCTTTGAACGGAGGCCCAGGTTGTTGTTCATCATGACTTAAAACTTTTTTCAAGCAACTTGTTTTCTATGGACTTTGTACCACATTGGACATATGCCTCAATGGGTTTTATTTTAGTATTCAGTTCTAAAGATCCAATAGGGTTGGAAGTAAGATAGTGTTTGTCCACCATTGATAGCGATACGCATTGAGGAGAATCTGTTGCCCCAGTCCGAACCAGTTTAGGGCTAGAAACAGCCGGACAGCCGGTCTAAACCAGTTCGGTCTGGTCCTGATAACAATGGAGGAAACAGGTTCAGATGAAGAGAAAGCTAGTAGTTTATGTTGTTTAATGTGTCACCACTTCTTTTGTCAACGAGGGTAGAAATGTCTTCACTAATATCAGTGGAACTTGGAAGATCCATTACTGTTACTTAGGTTTCTCTTCCCTCATTTCAAAGGGGGGAACAGTTTATCTTCAATGGCTATGGGCACCCAATGACTGGAAGGTTTTCTTATTTCTGTTCAATATGCAATGTATTACCCTGTTTTCAACAAGGCTGGAAATTAGTTCTCAGGAAACTGTGTCATATAAAAGATAAATGCATAATTTGCTCATTTTATGTTAACGCTTCATGAATATGATGCCAATCTCAAAAGTGTGAACTTCAAAATATGAGATAGAAGCTATTTTTAACTGACTTTATAATTAAGGAATTTGATAGTAGGTCATTATCAGCAAATGGTATTCAAATTTTAGGCAAAAAAAACAGTGAACCAAGGTTACTAACTTATTGGAAAGGCATTCTTCTGAGTTCCTTTGGATCAGCATACAAACAGAAAATTAAGAGTGCATTTCAAACCAGAAAACAGAGATTTCCCTTCTCTTCTTTCAAAATCCATAAACCAGAATGCTAAACTGGATATAGAAGTATATTTCTACTGCTTATGAATGCAGTGCTTACTTCGAGATGTGGATAGAAGCAATTCTTGAATAACTTTATAATTCGGAAATTTGATAGTAGAATATTATCAGCAAATGGTATTCAAATTTCAGGCAAATAAAATGGCAAACCAAAAGTGTGCTGAGTTTTTTGGATCATCATCCAAACAGAAAATTAAGGGTGCATTTGAAACCTGAAAACAAAGATTTCTGTTTTCTTTTATCAAAATCCATGCGTCAGAGTGCTAAACCAGATATAGAAATAAATTTCCACTGCTTCTGAATGCATTACTTAGCAGTCAAACTGGGTAAATCTAAAAGATTTTTTCTTCTTTTTAAATTACTCTCTTGTGAACATACAATGCCTTTTACCATATCAAGCATTTGAATTTCCAGGTATACGTGGAAAAAGGAAAAGAGAGTTTTGAACTTACGATTATACATTACCTTTGATCTTAGGAACAGCATACAAAACAGAGGTACTGGAGTGATCAAATAAATCTAAACTCAGATTGATATATGTTTCATACAAGCCCAGTAAGCTCAATCCTATATAAGATCTAGTTATGTTCCAGAATTTAGTGATTTCTTAAGCGTGATATCCCATATAACCAAGCCCTAGAATATCTATATTCCTGCCGGTATATAAGACGCCAATGTGAGTAAGTTTCCAGCATCATTATGTCTATTACAGCAAGTAAATTATGGAGTATACGAGTGTTAAGTTCAGCATGTAATACAGTTAAAAGTCCCTTATACACAAAACTGCATCCCAGAATATCCAATACCAATAAAATCACACCAGCAGAGATTGTCTATGAAAAATTAAAGCCAGTGCCTTTGGATTTTGTTGCTATGACAGGGAATGTGCCGATTTGAGGTGCAGCAGATCTCCAAAAAAATGATTTTAAAGTTGAAATATGTGGCTGGAGGTTGTATTCCACAGAGGGAGGTCGTCTTGCTTTCAGAATGAGGGTGCACAGGTGGAGTAGCTTAAACAATATAGCAGTGACAAATGAATCTACGATCACTCGCGATTAATCACGAGTCAAACTCTGCTTTTCCCTCAAACGATCCGATTCAACTTTGGGCGAGTCAAACATTCGTTGACCGAGTTTGACTTGTGGTCAACCCGAGTTTGACTTGCAACTCACTGATTAATTGCGATTTAGGCGACTGAGGCGATTTTCAACCGTCAACTCGGCGAGCACGGGTTTTAACTTTTAGGGATCCTGCATTTTTTGCTGTGTGGTTTAGTTACGTTAAAAATTAAACGTTGGTCTGTAACTTACTTCTCACCTCTCAGGTCCGCAACTCATACATCAATAAGGTAATAGAGTCATAGTGTAATAGAGGCATAGTGTGCAATGTGCTCTAGTGTAGCTTCAACATGTGCTATGTCAGAGATTTCAGTAGCAAATCATTATCGTATCATTTCAGCAGCAATCAAGAGATTTTAGTGACTGCGTTTTTACTGATTCGTATGCAGTATTTTATAAACTTTTAGAAGCAGATGCTTCTGGTTCTATGTAGTCACTGGTTAGGAATTAGGACTTGGTACTTTGGATCATGTTCGGACTCATAACATATATGAGATACTTATTCATTCATGATATTTGGGACATCTATCGATATTATGCATTGTTTGGAGTCTGGACATGGCTTTGTTGAATATCAATGTACAATGTCTTATTTTAATTCAATATGTATATATCTTTATTTACTGAATTCACTGATTTTTTCCCAATTTTTCCCTGATCCGATTAAAACTCTTCGCTCTTTTGCCTCGCCGATTTATTGCCGATTCCAAGTCTAGTAACATTGCAATATAGAACTCTATCCTGTAATTTCTATTAAGACCAAGAAATCTTCATCACAATATAGCAGACAAGTACAAGGTTATGCAGACAAAAATTTATCAAGAAATAATTGTGTGTTTTTCACGATGCATTGAGAGAAATCATTTCAAATGAACTTCTCATAAAAAAGAACAATGTTGCCCAGAAAATGCTGCCCCATAACAAGTGATGAAGAAGTTCTAGCAAAAATGAGCTCAAACAACAAGGAAAAATTAGTCTCTAGGGTGCACCACAAGACCAACCAAGAGTTTTTCAGAAAATAAAATGATGAAACTCAAGTACTCATTTCTTCAACAATCTCTTACATGAGAAAGGGGGGCTCTATATATAGAAAAAGAGCCAAAAAATTATTTGTTGGAGGCAAAAATGAGTAAATTATGAAAGTGGCCAACAACTAGTTTGTAATAGCTGGCTAAGGAGGGAGGCACATGGTTTCTAGAGATGTCTAAGCCTCTCTTCTAGAAGCTATGCTAACCAACATTATCCTTTTACATAAAAATTCATGATATTATCTGCAATGTTCCACCGAGTTTCTGGGACGGGGAAACGCGGGAGCGGGGATACACACAAGGGGGACGGATATAAGCAACCCCAAAATTTAGGGAATTTCCAGGGAAATGGTGGGACGTCAAAGTCAAAAAAACTATAAAATATAAATTATTAAAAATTTAATGTATAAAATTAAAAAATAAATACCAAAATATGTTAATAACTAAATAGAAAATTTTAATAATTATGAAACTTACATCTAAAGACTAAATATGATCATAATTACATGTTAAACTATTATCATTTATGAATTATCATTTGACATTTTTCCATTGTAAACCTAAAAGTAAATTACTAAATTGAAGGCATCATTTGCCATTATGCAATGTTCTATCTAAATTCATCATTTGGCATGACGCAAGGTACATCTAAATTAAATTAATAAATTCATCATTTGACAATTGAAAATTGAAATTACAATGCACACCGAATTTTAGTGTTCCACGGGGACATGTCCCCCAGGGTCGGGTGCGCGCACCCCTCACATCCCACGCACCTGAGATGAGGGGACGCCTGGGGAAACGTTTCCCTATGTCCCCCTTTTGGGGAGACGTGGGGAGACGCGGGGGGGGACCTTTCTTAGTGTGGGGGATGCGACTCCCCAAAAGGGGGATGCCCTCTAAAAATGGGCTATGCGCCCCCCCTTAAATTTGCTTGTAATCAATGATTTATGATGGGGGAAACCTAGTATTTGATCATATTGCCCTACTAAGGCTATGCAATTCATGGTAATGTTAAATTCTTAAAGTAAAAGGATGAAAATGTCACTTTCATCCTTTTACTTAAATTTTTAACATTACCAGGAAATGACTCAGGATGTTTGAGAGTGGTTCTGATCTCATTGGCTTTCATATGGAGAAAGTAGAATTTTAGATCTCACTCAAAATCCAGCAGACTTAATAGTTTTTCAGAAATTCATGATTCGATGGATTGCAATGTTTTCATTGCATTTTGTCATGTACAAGGGTATGGAATTAGTATTTAATCAAGCGCACCAAGCCCTCTGTGTACTTTAGAGTGAATTTTAGACTCATCACTCCATTGTTTTTGAGTTTTAGTTATATCAATTTACTATTCCAGTCTTCAGATATCAGTATCTATTATAGTTTATTTTTTCTTAGTACTAATTATATTCTAGAATGAGGAATGATGAATTTTAATTTTAAATCAATTTAGAATCTAGAATGATGAATGATGAATTTAATTTTTGAATCAATGTAAATTCTAGAATGGTGAATAATGAATGATGAATATGGATCAGAGTATTCCATTATTGAATCTCGTGGTCTATGGATGAATCATGTATGTATTAGTAAGGATGATGAGTATGGATCAATGTATTTCATTTCTTAATTCAATTATGTATGTATCATTGTATTTATGCTTTCATTATTGAATATGAATTTGATATATATAATATATATATATAATATATATATATATATATATATAGATATATCTATTAAAAAAGAAAAAACTTATATACCCCGGCGTCTCCCCGTCCCCCCTAAATTTCCCTAAAATTTGAGGGTACTCCCACATGCCCCCCTTGTGCGTCTCCCCTCACCCGTGTATCCCCGTCCCAGAGTCTTGGTGGAACATTGCCAAATTTTCAAAAAACGATAAAAAGTAGATTCGTCATATGACCATGACAATGACATTATCTTGAAGTCTAAAATAGCTATAGAATACTAAACTAAAAGTAGACATAGAAAGCATTGACCAATGAAATACTAGCAAATTTCTTAAAAAGTACTAAATAATATTGATAAATACCAAATTTTAAGTTTTAACATACTTTAACTTTTTTTATTTTATTTTTGTTACTGTTTTTATTTTTTTTAAGTTTTAAATTTTAATATAATTTATTTATTTATTTAAGAAAAAGTTTTAATATAGTTTCATTTTATTTTTATTTTTTCATACATCTAAATTTGTATTTTTTTTTTTAAATTTTAATGTTTTATAAGAATTATTAGAAAAACAATGGGGGGATGCATATGCATCCCCCTTGCATTCCCCCGTCCCCCCTGCAAAGGAGTTGCGTTTCATTGCTAGAAAAAAGTCCCCTTGGAGTTTCCCCAAGTTTCCCCAAAAATGGGATGACAGGGAAATCCCCAGGAGTTTCCCCGTCCTCGGAGCGTAGGGGAGCGTCGGGACGCTTCCCCCACCCTGGGGGATGCATCCCCCAGGAACACTGATTATTTGCACCTTCCCTTTTTTAGCTTGAAAGGTTAATTCATGACATATTACCTCTATCCATGTGGGCCCAAGGTGGTATGCATTCTTAGTGAAATCAAAGCAAAAAATAGCTAAGGCACCGATGATAAAGTGAAGATTACGCTTTTCTAAATAATTATTGCTAGAAGCCTTATTCAAGACTTAGGAAAAATTTCTAATTAATTCCAAATAACATGAAATGTGTGTAATCTTCACTAGGAAGTGTCCAACATGCAATATGTCTTCAGTGTGAGAAAAATACATGAAAACGCTGTTGGAGTACAAAGTATGGTCATTATAGTCAAAGGGGTGAAAAAGGGATGATGTGGTACACCCTCCTGACCATTTACACCATCAAGGAAACCATCCATATGTTGATGATAGTGAGGTTTGTGATGAAAAATAACTCTATGGGTGTGAGTCTCTTTGCATCAATACCTTTATATGTAGGCACTACATACTTGCCTTAATAGTTAGTTACTAGGAAATCTTGTGATTTCTCAATGAATCATAAGGGCCATGCTTGGAAAGGTATATGCAAGCATGACATGCCACCTAGGAAAACTGCTAGTCAATTTTTGATGATCATAGATGTATGATTGATGGTGCCTGTGCTCTAGAATATGCTTGTGTATGTTGCTCTAAAACTGCTAGAAGGCCATGGAATCATGCTATAAAGACTCCCATGTAGTATATGTGGTAACAATGTTATTGAGAAAATTATATAAACATGTGTTATGCCTTTTTAACTCAATCCTTGCAAGTACAGTTGTAAAGAGAATATACAGTTGCGCGGAGGAATAAAGGGACTTTTATAGGTGTTGGAAGCATAATCCTCTTGGGTTATGCAAACTTCGTGCATTTACTTGACTGGAAGGCAAAATGCCTCAAGTGAGGGCCAACAACTATGGGAAGTCCAAGAAGCCTCTTTGTAGATGAAAACCAAGGGTCAACAAAAATGTATTGATATATATCTCTTGTGAAGAGAATGCATCACACAAACTATCCAAATTTATCTATTATTTGGTGTGCGTGTTCAATAGTCTAGTTATGGCTTCATCCTCTCATACTACTTTGAAACTTAAACTTGCTTATTCTGAATTTCTCACAAGAATACATGTCCATAATAGGCAAAGACTATTTGTCTTCATTAATAAACGAAATATATTTCTGCAGTGCAAAAATCACATCCTCTAGCCAAGGAGGAGTAGTGCCCACAAAATTCAAATGCATTATTAATATGTGTTCGACATTGGATAAACCAACACTCCCTGTGTGTTTCGTGACATGTGCGTAACCGCTTCTTGTGGATCTGTTAACTTTGGCGGTGTGTCCGTTTAATAACATTTGCAGGTTTTGGTGTAATGACAATTGTGATTCCAAAAAGTGGTATCAGAGCCAAAGGTCTCGAGTTCAAATCAGACCCGGCTCGTGCTGGGGGGAGATTGTTGGACATTGGATAAACCAACACTCCCCGTGTGTTTCATGACATATGCTTAACCACTGCTTGTGGATCTGTTAACTCTGGTGATGCGTTTGTTTACTGACACCTGCGGGTTTTGGTGTAATGGAAATCGTGATTCCAACAATATGAACACTCGTCTTTCTATACAAAAAACTACCCATTGGAAGCATTTATGTTGTCGTCGAACCCGTGACCACCTATGAATATGGGAGGAGAAAATTCATGTAATCTAAAGTTGGCAAAGGAGAATATTGAGTGTCATTCATGTGAAGATTCTATTACTGCAGCAACTGATTTATTTTACCTACTTATTATCCAATAAGTTATTTACGAAATTCCTTCAGTAAATATTAAAATAAATTCTACTGCAGATATCACACCATTATACAAAAACAAATACATGCACAAGAATCAAACACATCAGCACAGTTATTTCTGGACAATTGTCCCCGATGTTGTAACATTATCTGGTTTTGATAAGTTAGTATATTAGTCAAAATAATTTTAAAATGTTAAGTTAGGATATGGATGCAAAAGAAAGAAAAGTTAAAATGTTAGGCCAATTTAATGTTTTGTAGGCATCCATATCAATAAAATGTTAGATGTTAGCTGCCTTAAATAAAGAAGGAAAAATTAAATTAAAATGCTAGGCAAGGAAACAGAAAAGAAAGGCTTCATTTCATGTTTTAATAAATGCACAAGCTGCTAGTCTAAATGCGCCACAAGTCAATTATCAAATATTGTTCTCATGTGCAGAAGAAAAAGACAGAGGAGTAAAGGTTTACTCTAAGGTTTATATATCAATTATTTAGTATTAATCCTATCCATAATTTTAAAATCCCAAATCATTCCCCCTCCACCCACTTATCGATATACCCCTCATATATCACATATATTCCCAATGCATTACATTATTAATACCCGACCCCACCAAGAAAACTCCTGTCACGTCACGATTAACTTCTCGTCACATCATGCTCCATCTTCGCTCATCTTCCACATCCAAAGGCTTGCATATGATTTCGCCCCCCCTCACCATTCGAGCTTTACCGTCGGGGGGCGGGGGGGGGTTCCGAAATGGGCGGTATACAAAACCGCGCCCGCCCCCACGTGTCAGCTCCACAATGTTTCAGACCCCCCTCGAGTGAGTCCACTAAACACTCTCCCCCCTCTAAAAAGTTGATTCCCTTGCTCCCGATACCGCTCTCCTACACCGTTGCGCTCTTTCCATTCACCCTCTGCCACCTCATCCATCCGTTAACTCCATCAAATCACTTTCATTCCCTCCACAATTAAACCGTTAAGCATTCAATTGGCTTAACTGTTAACTCAATGGACTTGCGCTCCTTCAACGAAAAAACCAAATTCATTATAGAAACCTCCTTTCCACTTGTGGGCAGGTTACTGAATCCATTTACTGTTACTGTTATTGATTTGTTACAGGTTGCTGGACTCAATCCCGACATTTTCAACTGCTAGCGACACTCTCTGCTCGATCATTTCCAACCTATTACTTCTGTTCTTGTCTCCACACCTGACTACTGTCTGCATATTCAAGCCTCCCATCTAGTTTTTACTCCTGTTCTTAGCCTTATCCAAGATGCCTCCAAAGGACAAAGGACCAAAGGAAATTGTCAATCCTCTGATGTCTCCTCCTATAGATCTTCATCATGTTCCAACTTCCTATGCCTGACAGAGACTATAAAATCCATGAGACACTCTGTGAACTTGACCTCTTCGAGTTGTATTGCTGGCTTGAGGGCAAATACATTGACAAGTCCGATGGCATCCAACTGTGGGAATCCAACTTACCTCATTACATTTTTCCTCGCACCCACAGTACCCTAGATTTTGTTAGAAAGTGTCATGCATCATATTTGCCAAGCCAAAGGGCCATTGTTACCCCTACTGGACAAATCCTGTTTACCATCACTTCTCAGGCCATAGATCAGATGATGCAAGCCCCCACCGTAGAGAATGCTACCCCATTTTCCTATGAAGCATTGGTTGAACTATACCAGAAACTAGACTTTACCAAGAGGGCCCAAACTATTGAGTTGTTCTTGACACAAGATGCTTCATTACCAAAGAAAAATCCTCCTTATCCCTCCTCCATTTTCCCTGAGAGAGCCAAGCAGATTATCACAGTTGTTTCCTACATCCTTGGCTACTACTCTGATCAGTGGGTAGATGAGGCCATAATAGGATTTTTGTCCATTTTCTCTACTAATTCTAAGTCCTCCATTGTATTTAACTCCAGCCAATTTCTTGCAGAGTCAATTCATCAGCAGCTTATCAAATTTCCAAATGAGGATTTTTGCTCTAGAGTACATAAGGCAGATGATCAACATGGATGAAATCCACTTTGTTGTTGCCAAGAAAAAGTCCCAGTTTAAAATCAAAAATAGATTGGCCCTTTCATTTGCAATAGTAGGGCAGCAGGGGAAGAAGCAGATAAGCTCTTGAAGGAAATGCAGTTTAGCCTTTAACTTTACTTGGTCTTATGATCCATTAAGGATCATTTCTAAGTTAAGAGTGGAACCCAAGTCTACTCCTTACTTTCACAAATATTGTTCAGAGATAGAGAAGTACAAGAATCAATTAGAGTGGGTTGAGAATACCCTACAGGAGGCAGAAGAACAACAAGTATCATCATCTACTGTGCAGATTCCCACCATGCAGGAGAAAACAACTAAGAGAAGCAGAGAGGAAGAGTCCCCTTTAGGGACTGACATTCTTAGTGAAGGATTTAAGATAATGTACAAAAAAGAAGGCCAAGCTTAGTTCCAGACTAAGCCTTAGCAAGGACTCAGAGTAGCAGACCATTATCACCACTAATGAGCCACTTGTTTCCTCATTAGTGGGTGATCAGACAATACAATCTCCCACCATCTCCATAACTTCACAAGAGCAGCAACAACAAATTATGCAGACAGACACATCTACTTCATGGGAAATAGAGAAGAGTATTATAGACATCTTCAAGGAGATAAAAGGCATGAATGAAGCCTTGAAGATTAACATCTACAACCAGTTTTGGAAGCAGACTTCTGGTGTTCAAAGCAGGCTGTTGTCAGCCTTTGATTTAGAAAAAGGAATGATGCAAATGGCATTCCTCCAAGCACAAGTTCCCTAGCCCAAGGCAACATCAAACTACAAGAAGACAACCTTTGAGTTTGATGTAAAGGATATACATCCCATTGATCAAATGGAGATGCATAAGCAGATTGGGGAAATGACATTTTCAACTGTCACTAACACTGCCATGACTTTATGTAATATTCCTAATTAGCCATGGCTAATTAGAATATCCGATTTTGCTCAATTTTGCCTTCTATAGTTATTTGTAAATAAAAAGGTGAGGAAAAGGGGACATAATTCACTTTTAGAATAAAAGTCACTTCCTAGTAGCACAACGTTGTGACTTAAAGGGGAGCCAAGGGGGCCAAAGGACGACGCAGAGATAGGGCCCATGCAAACACTTGGAGGGACTACGTAGATGGGAAAAGGAACACATGGCAAGAGGAGATTACGTTGGAAGAAGTAAGCCTTGGGATTGAGAGAGGCTAATGCTATAAAGGAGAGAGGAGCCTCCTCATTTTGGCATTCAGTTATGAGCATTTGAGCTAGTCACTTCGATTTGGAGCATGCTGGCTGTTTAGCCTGTCTACAACACTGTTTAGTTAACTGAGTGTCTCCGTTCGAAGATCTCACCCTTAGCCCTGGGGGACTTCGAGTGCTTACTCGGGCAAGGTAGTTTCAACAATCTTTTTGCAGTAGTTTTTGATCTTTGGCATTGAAGTGGAGCTGAACATTGGAGGCCTGCACGGTCTTGAGAGAGAAGGGATGCAGTTCTTCTGGGAGCAGTTTCGGGTTAGGGGTTTGTGGAGGAGTTGAGCTGGGAGATTGAGCAAGAGATCAACTCTTGTATATTGGAGGAGTTTGGCAGAGTTTCAGGCAGTATTTTGGAGGATTCTACTCAGTGGCAACGTAGAGCCTTGAGGGACTGCATGATTCCCCAAGGGGACGATTTTCGGGGGTCGGCCATTTCAGAAAAGCTTTCGGGGTTTTTCTAGGTTTTCTGAGTAGAGGCTGATTCCATAGTTTCTGCATTTTCTAAGGAAGGGAACAACACCAAATCTTCATTTGATTTCCAGCAGTAGTAGCAGCACGACAGTTCTCAAGCAACATCCAAACAGTTCAGAGAGAGGCCATTCCTTTGCTATTCTGAGTGTATTTCTTCACTTGCTTGGTGCAAGTCGAGGTGCCATCTTTCTGATCACCTCCTGTACTCATTCCATTACTCAGTATAATAAAATGGCTTAGCATTTCTCTCTGCATTTCTCGAGTATCTGCTTATATTTCATGTTTACATTATTATATGTTGTGCCATTGTTATTTTTATCATTTTGAGCTTCCTGGTTATTATATCATTTGTGCGTATTTGGTTTGAGTTTACTGGGGTTTTTGGAGAATATCTCTGACACGAGATATTACACTTTATCAAAACTGCAGGTTACCTTAGCAAATGCCCAATCACATTTGAAGATGGAGAAGGTCTCTGCGCTTGCCAAAGACACCAGGATTAAAACCCTGGAGGACTTGGTAATCAAATTGGGTTATGGCCCTCCAAACATCAATGCTGTAGAGGAACTTGTGAAGAGAAAGAATCTGGACATAGCAGCATTGAGGAAGCAGTTAAAACTGCCAGCTATAGAAGATCCTCTGACAAAGGATATTGAAGAGACAGACACAAAAGGCAGATATGATGAAGCTCATCATTGAGCAGATTGCACAACACAAGCAAATGGAGACAGAGATGGAGACACTGATTAAAGAAAAGGATAAAGCTGTTAAAAAGACTGTTGTCCATTTAGAAGCACTTCCTATCACAACCATTCCCACAACCATATCTGCTACATCAAGTATAGGAGATGTTACAAATCAGTTGGCCAATGCAGTACAAAACATGTCTCTCCATACTGAAGAGATCAAAAAGCTATAGGACCAAGTGAAACTTCTAGAGGATCATCGCCATAAATCTGAGATTTTTCATGTAGCAGAGCTTTAGAGAGCTCAAACTTAGATAGAGGTATAGAAAAAGTCAGTAGCTGAGTCTTCTATTAGCCACACCCTAGGCCATGTTAAAGAAATCACCTAGAACAATATCATTGAGGAGATAGATGAAATCTGGCCATGTATCTAGATTATTTTTGAGCAGAAGGAACTCATGGAGAACGCAAAGCAGACCATTGCCACTATCAATGCTCAACTGGGAGAAATTCCTGCTACAGCCAACAACATTATAAAGTTCCGTAATTCTAAAAACTTGTATGAGTTGGATGATGTAGGAGTGGATGACAGAACATAAACCATCTTAGAGGTGAAGAATGTTCTAACCAAGAAGAACTTAGTTGTATAGCTTACAGAAAAGTGTCACACTCTAGAGGTTGCAGTCAACAAGTTTTTCACAAGGATTGATGCATTGAACAAGAAGGGTTTGCCTTCACTATTTGTAATCAATGATAAATTAATGACTAGGGAAGACTACATGAAGAAGCTTCAAGACATTGCCAGGGACACAACTAAGTCCTCCAATATCAAAGGTTCTATGGCAATTAGAGTGTTTTATGAAGCCATCAACAACATAAGTTTTATTCAACACGATATAAAACATATTTTCACAGTTAAACTCACTTTTGTTCGGCACACTGAGGTAGATGAAATCTATTGCAAGGTAACCAAGATAGTTGTTCCAGATGAAGAAAGGCAGGAAATGTTATGTGAATTTTAGGATTAAAGGACACGTCAGCTTCACCAGCGCAACACCCAAATAGTGGCCACTCAGCAACTGCTCTCCTTCATAATAGGGCCAGATGTTTACATTCATTCCTTTTGATTGAATTAACTTTGTTTCTGTTAGTTCTAAGTAATAATAGAATGTCGTGTCACTCAGGCATTTATTGTAATATTTTTGTAATTTTGTTTAAATACTTCATTCTGTTGAAGTATTCAGGGTTGAACCCTTGAACCAGTTATCACACAAATTTGTACTAAGCTGGAGCATTTTTGAAATAATAAAAGATTCTAGATTTGCCTCATACGACCTGTCTCACAGTGAGTTGTTTTCATCTAGTTTTTCATTATGTCTTCTTCATATAATTAAATCTTTTATAGTCATCCGTTTTAAAATTTAATTGAATATCAGTTTCATTTTGAATCTGCTGTGAAGTTGCATTTAAATAATAGATTAATTTGCAGAACTATCTGTTATTGTAAATTCCTCTTTGAACTTAAATTGCACGATATTTCTGTAATAGTTTTATTATATTCTGTTGATCAAGGAAACACAGTTTTGTTGATTTCTGCTTATAAATGATTAAATACTCAATTTGAATATTAAATCAGTTATACTTTTACACATTCTTCTCATCCATCCACCTAGAATCAAAATAACCTTGTGTATGTAAAGAACAACCTTTTATTTTATTAAGAATCTTTCTAAGTTTAAGCACCTATTTAAAAACAGTTCACTGGTCATCCAAATCATTAAAATCAACAAAACATTATAGATGCTTTGGCATAACCAATTAACCTTTGGTTATCTCAAAGGACAACATTAGATTGGCGCTGTTGTCGGGGAGCGAAGAAGAAGCTAGATTTTCCCTGGGGCAACGATTTTCCCTTTCCTTTAAGGTGAATAAAGGATAAGGATATAGGTCAAAATCTTTCACGTAGCGATTCCACTGGTCAAAGTTGGCTCCTTTTAAGCACACTAGATCACGTTTTGCTTCTGAGATTGTTAGCCCTCTACCAAACCCAGAAAGACTTATGAGGGGAGCCTCTTCAAGGAGAAGACATAGAACACCTTCTTCTTCTTTAGCTTTACACCTTGAAGACATCTCAGCTGAAGATCCTTTTTCAACTGTACCATCCCATCCTGAATGGACTGAACTACCTCCTAAGGGTTTTGAACTCCATTATAAAGGAGTAGATCTTCAGTCAGCCTTTTTAATACAGTCACTTGAGTCATATCGAGTCCCATCCATTCCTATCAAATCACCTTTATATGAGGAAGAATTGGGTTTACATTTACTTGAATTCAAACCTCAATATTTTATTGCTCCTATTGCTTATTCTATTTCATCAACCTCTACTAATTTTGAAGAAACATTTTCTGTCTATTCAAATCCTTTGTTTGATAATAAGGAAGACTTTTCACCAAGAGTTTAGAAGTTGGTTATTAAAACCCCTTTCAGATCTTTAAAAAAGTCTCCTTCCTCTCCTCCACATACTAATACCCCCACGGATTCATCTTCATCTCCTAAATCTTCATCTTCATCATCCTCCTCTTCTTTATCATCATCTACTCAGTCACCCCATACTCCTCCTGTTGTAATGGCTTTTCGACCCATTGTGCAAGCAAGGTATGTTGCTCTAGTTCTCCCTGCAAACTTGGGAAATTTTCTTGATGGTTATCTAAAACATCCGGCCCAGATTTAATGGAGAAACAGGTCCCTCAACAGAAGATCATGTATCAAATTTCCTAGATTTTCTTGACATTCTGAACATAGAATAGGAAAATGTTTATATGAGGTTATTTGTACAATCTTTAGAAGGAAATGTTAGGATCTGGTTCAGACAACTTAGAGTTGATTCTATCAGAACATGGAATGAACTCATCACTATCTTTAAAAACCAATGGGGGGTAAAGAAAGATCCTATTTACTTTCTCATTGAATTTGAAGAATTGAAGAGAAATCCCAGTGAACCAATTGCTGAATTCATAAAAAGATTTAACAAACTCTATCATAAAATGCCTGCTGATTGCAAACCACCAGTAGTAGCTGCAAAGGTCAGATTATCCAAAGCATTTGATGATGACTTTGTAGTCATGCTAAGGGAAAGGGTTTCTAATACTTTAGAAGACATGCAAACAAATGCTATAGAGGTAGAAGCCAATAGGTCAGCTTCTGGCAAACTCAAAGCTAAAGCAAAGAAAGAAGAAAGAAAACTAAAAGCTAAGATTGATGATTCATCCTCTTCCAAACCTAATCTTGAAGATCAAAAAATTGATGAATTACATCTTTATTCAGAAACCTTTCCAATAGGATTTCTAAAATTGAAACACAACCTAGAGCTGTTCAGTGAACTACTGTCAGACCTCAAGCTTAAACTCAATTTAGAAGAACTCCTCAAATGCAGATTCTTCAGAGACCGGGTTCTTATCAAAACATTCAACCACCTTTGTTGATTGATGATCAACAACCACAAGATACAGGCCCTTTAATCACTGAAGATATCAATAATATTGATTCTTCATCAGTACAAATGACAATAGTTCCTTCACCTTAGTCTTTTGAATAAGAACCAGGAGATGCTCAACTCTCAAAATACTTAGCATTCTCTGAAATTTTTAATTGCAGAATTGAATAAAAGGTATGATCTAAGGCCTAGATCAGGTCCTGGAAGACCTCCAAAATCTACCACCATAATTGAACCTGCAATGAAAACCATTCAAACACAAACTCCAACACCTCAGACTACAGAGTCATCCACTGAAACCTCTTCATCTAACAAGACTATTTTGACCACTTTTAATATTCAAAAGGAATTGGAAAGAGTCAAGATTCCTATACCATTAGCTGAACTTTCCAAAAATCTTGGATATAAAAATCAAGTGTCTAAATGGATACAATCGTCTAGTGTAGATGCTGAGGGAGATGTTATTAGTTTGCAGGATGAAAAGACCTCGGTTGTATTTGGCCCTAGTTTTGATATGATTAATGAAATTGTTCTACCATTTTATGTAACTTTAAAGGCTCATGACTTTCTTTTGTATAACTGCATGCTGGATTTTGGAGCTTCTCATAACCTTATGCCAAAGGTAATTATGAATCAGCGCCAGTTACAAGTTACCCGTTCTTATCATGACCTTTACACCTTTGATTCAAAGAAAGTAGCATGCCTAGGATTGATCAAAGACCTAGTTGTGACCTTAGCTCAAATACTTGTTAAGAGTATAGTTTTAGACATAGTTGTAATTGATATTCCTGCCAAGTTTGGCATGCTTCTATCTAGATCATGCTGTGCCAAACTTGGAGGATCACTTCAGATGGACATGTCTTTTGCTACTATCCCTGTCTACGGAGGTGAGCATTTAAGGTTATATAGGGAATTTAGATTCCTTCATACTGTTTGTAGGTCTGATCAAGCAAAAAATCACCCTATCTATGCAGTAGACTAGGATTTCCGTTGCTTTCAGTTATCTTCACAAAATGCATCAAACACTCAACTTCCCATGGAGAATATACTTTCCTAGCTTAAAGTTGTAGAATTAGATATTTGGAAACTTTATTTTGATGGCTCTTGCTCAAAAGAAGAAGCAGGAGCAGGAATTGTTTAATCTCACCAAATAAAGAAAACATACCACAGTCATGTAAACTTGAATTTGAGGTCATGAATAATGTGGCTGAATATGAGGCTTTTCTTCTTGGTCTTGAGCTAGCCAGAAGTTTAAAGGTTCAAAATTTGAGTGTCTTCTCTGATTCTGAGCTTATAGTGAACCAGGTTAGAAATCTTTGTCAAACGAAACACCCAAGGCTTAGGTCCTATAGAAATGAAGCTTTGTACACAATTGAAAATTTCTTTCAAGGATTTAACATAACTTCTATTCCCAGAGATGAAAATATGCATGCTGACTCACTAGCTGTATCAACAAGCTGTTTCAAAATCCCTCAGCCAGTATTGTTAGAACACCAAATTCAAGTCAAGTATAGACCATCCATTCCTAATAACCTTAAACACTGGTATATTTTTGAAGATGATGAACAATTAAAATCTTTTCTTCAAGTCATTGATGAATTCTCAAACATGCAAATTGAAGGAGATCAAAACGATATTCAAGAATTAAATCAACAAAATCCAGAAACTTCATTCAGTCCTAAAATTCTTGATCATGATATCATCCAATTATCTAATAATTTTATTCCTAAAGGATTGGTTCTGTTGGAAAAACTATTTGATAATAACGATGTCTCTAAAAATCCCTTGTTTAACCCACGTGAAGAAGAAATCGAAGAATGCAATATTGGGACTTTGGATGATGTGAGAAATGTTAAATTGTCATCAACCTTACCTTCAGATGTAAAAACCAAATACTTGAATCTTCTTAGAAACTACAAAGATGTTTTTGCCTGGTCTTGTAATGAGTTAAAAACTTATGATACATCTTTGATTGAGCATAAGATTCCTTTGAAACCAGAAGAAAGAACCTTTCAGCAAAAACTAAGAAGAATCAATCCCATACTACTTCCAACCATTGAGAAAGAACTTAAAAAGTTGCTTGATGCTCATATCATTGTGCCTTTAAGGTATTCTAATTGGGTAGCCAACTTAGTTCCTATCAGAAAGAAAAATGGTGAGATTAGGCTATGTGTAGACTTTCGAAATCTGAACAAATCATCCTTAGAAGATAACTATCCACTGCCCAAAATGGATCATCTACTTCAGAAAGTTTCAGGTGCAAATAGGATTTCTATGCTAGATGGATTTTTTGGTTACAACCAGATCATGGTAAGTCAAGCTGACCAAGACAGACTGCGCTCACCACACCTTGGGGTACATTTATGTATGCCAGAATGCCATTTGGGTTAACCAATGCTGGAGCCACTTTCCAGAGAGCCATGGATCTAGCATTTGTAGGTAAAACATTTGAATTTACTGTCATTTAATTAAATGATTTAACTGTTTTCTCTGATTCTGATGAAAATCATCTAAAACACTTTAGCAAGGTTTTTGACAGGTGCAGGAAATTTGGCATATCCATCAATCCGAAGAAATCCTTATTTGCTGTAAAGGAGGGGAAATTGCTAGGGCATATAATCTCCAAGGAGGGAGTTATAATTGACCCAAAGAGGGTTTCAGCTATTCAGACCCTATCTCTACCAAGGAACAAGAAAGAGATACAAACCTTCCTTGGAAAGATCAATTTTCTCAGAGGGTTTATCCCATATTATGCTGAGATAGTTAAAGATATAACAGATATGCTGAAGAAAAACAATAAAGTGAAATGGGCAGTTCCTGCTAGATATTCTTTTGATTAGATCAAAAAGGCTATATCTGAAGCCCCTACATTAGCTAGCCCTGACTATTCTTCATGTTTTAGCATATTTTCTTTTGCATCCGTGTTAAGTTATGGTATGTTCTATGCTTAGAGCAGTTTACTTATTTTTCTTCTTATTAGCCACATATTAGCAATCACATATACATTAAGTAAAGTGCAGATAGAACATTAAATGATCAACAAAAAACAAGCCAAGACAAGAGACACAAGATGTGATGCCTAGCCAGGGACAAACCCCAATACGGGGAAACCCTTTGA
This sequence comes from Pinus taeda, assembly GCA_000404065.3. Lineage (NCBI taxonomy): Eukaryota > Viridiplantae > Streptophyta > Pinopsida > Pinales > Pinaceae > Pinus > Pinus taeda. Next base: position 53,997 of record APFE031185254.1, read on the forward strand.
TCAAATCTTCTTTTATCTTTAATAGTTCAGCAGAGAGAAATAGTACAAGGTCTGAATTCTGTAATTTTATATCAGTAACAGCAAACCCTAGATCAACAAAGTCAAATTTGGTTAAACTAGATGAAATTGACCTCGAAAATACTTGGTCAATTTCTGGTCAACTTGTCCTCGAACAACCTGAAGAAACAACCCTTGAACAACCCCAAAAGTTCAGTCAATTTACAGATTTTTGAAGTCAACTTGCAGCCCTAAACTAGGGCAGTCAACACTGGTCAAACCAAAGGTCAAATCACCTCAATTTTCATGCCAAAAATTGCAGCCTGCCTAGGAAAGGCAACCACACCCAATTTGCACTTCTAGAAGGTCAATGCTTGGTCAATGTTGGTCAAAGAGATGACCTGTTGCCCTAGCATCCTTCTTTCTGTGTCTTCCTTATCCTAGGACGTCTCCCTGTCAGCCACATGTGTGAGAGAGAGAGAGGCTCCTTTTATGCATAGGAGAGAGAGAAAAGATGAGTGAATTGAATTTTCCAAATGAGGAGAATGTTCCTTGTATTTTTATGCAAACGTTGAGGTTGAATAGACATGACTGTTGGGCTTTTGAGCTTACATAAGTTTGCTGGCTGACCTTGACAATTTGTCCATAATCAAAATAAATTCATATCTTCATAAATACTTATCGTAATTGGATGATCTTTAGATCAATCCTACACCTCTTGATGAGAGGAATCTAGGAAAAATATCAGAAGCCATTAATAAGGTTATCCACATGGAGTTTGGCCCTAGTTGCCAATTTTAACACTCCCTCTCAACTAGGGAGAACTTCATCTGCAATCTGTCAGACCGTCACTGCTATCCATCCTTCAAATGCACTGTCTCGTATAGCTTGACCCCACTCTGCTTTGCTCGAACTATGAAGAAGAAGAAATGATCGGGGATGTATCATACCATCCTCCACTGACCCGAAGTTAGTCTCAGAGTGTGAACCACTCTCACTGATTCCAGATTAGTATCATTGATCCCAAATCAATGTCATTGATCCCAGATCAATGGAGGTCATCCTAGCATATGGAGTACGGTAGATACAGTGATGCGTCCATCGATAGTACTACTATGGTCCCTATCCTCATTTCCCTGCTCATTGATCAGATGAGAGGTACTTCCCATGAGTCCCAGGTTGCATGGGTAGGATGCCTCGACAGGAGAACTAATCATCCTGTCCACAGGAGAACGAATCATCCTGTCCATTGGATGCTACGGAGAACTAATCATCTTAGCCTACAGGAGAAGTAATCATCCTGCTCCACAGTCGCCATGGAGAACGAATCATCCTGGCCCATAGGAGAACTAATCATTCTGTTCCACAGTCGCCACGGGGTATCACAGGGGAAGGTTGAACCTTTAACCTGTACATAGTGCACCACCAGGGGATGGTGAGTCGTCTTGTGGTCACATGTCGCTCTAACAAGTACCCTGCGCTCCCCTGGAGCTCCCAGAGCTCAATACATCATACTCAACCCTCATAAGAGGGTCTATGAATGACACCAAGTCATTCTCGAAAAGTCAGGAATTTGACCTTTCCTAGGGGCTTTGTCAAAATGTCGGCGACCTACTCATCTGTACCGATATGTTGGAGCCTTATTGCTCCTCGCTACACCATATCTTGAATATAGTGGTACCTGATATCGATATGCTTGGAACAATCATGAAATACGAGATTCTCTGATAAACAGATCCCGCTGTGGTTATCACACAGAATCACGGTGGTATCCAATGTAAATCCAAACAACTCACTGAAGAGCCTTCACAATCAGACTGCCTCACAGGAGGCCATGCTAGCAACAATGTACTCTGCCTCGGCAGTGCTCAAAGCCACCGACTTCTGCTTCCTGCTCATCTACAATATCAAGGCAGATCCCAAAGAGAAACAACACCTGGAAGTGCTCTTTCGGTCCACCTCACTGCCTGCCCAATCAGCATCAGTATACCCAAGTAGTCTCACATCTCTGGCAGTGTATCTCAACCCATGAGTGCTTATGCCACGAAGATATCTCAAGAGATTCTTGGCACCAATCCAATGTGAGTGGTGAGGCTCAACCATTTGTTGACTGCAAAGCATATATTCGGACAGGAGTTCACCAGGAACATTAATGCTCCGACGAGTTGACGATACTCGGTAGCATTTCGTAAACTAGGTCCGGCAACACGATCGCTTAACTTTTTGAAGTCAAGCTCCATCGGGGTAGTTACGGGCTTGTAGTCCACCATGCCGAATCTCTCCAATATCTTCACCACATATTTTGCTTGAGATAGGAAAATCTCCCTTGGTTTCTGCCAGACTTCCAATCCTAGGAAATAGTGCATAAGTTCTAGGTCTTTCATCTCGAACTCAGAAACCAGCTCCCTCTGCCGTTCGTGAATGAGAGGGTCTGTACTTGTTAGAAAGAGGTCGTCAACATATAGCACTAGTATGAGAGGCTTGTCATCTATAACCTTAAAGTAAAGGTTAGGGTCGACTTCACTCCTAGTGAGTCCCAACTTCATCAAGTAGCTATCGATCCTCTCATACCATGCTCGGGGTGCTTGCTTTAGCCCATATAGGGCCTTCTTCAACCTGCACACATGAGATTCTCGATCATAAATCTCAAATCCTTTGGGTTGCTCCACATAGACCTCCTCTTTGATCGAACAATGCAAGAACACAGTCTTGACATCCATCTGATGTACGTTCCATCCTTGCGAAGCAGCAAGGGCTATGATCAAGCAGATAGTGGTATATTGGGCAGTAGGTGCAAATATCTCGTCATAGTCTATACCTTCCTTCTTGGAGAGGCCATGAACGACAAAACGAGCCTTATACTTTTTGACACTTCCATCAACTGCATGCTTTATCTTGTAAAGCCATTTTGAAGTGACAACTGCTTTGTCCTGGGGTCTGGGGACCACATCCCAAACATCGTTTTTCATAATGGACTCATATTCCTCGATCATAGCATCCTTCCATACTTGATGCTTGACAGCATCTGTGAATGACGAAGGCTCATTTTGGATGATCGTGCTCATGATGGTCAGGTATCCCTGATACCTGTTAGGCTTCTTACTTTCACGGAAGGTTCTTCTGGGTGCAATGTGTCCTTCAGCATCATCAGGTGTCCCCCTAAGCCATGAAGGCCTCTTCCTAGAAGAAGAAGGTTCTTGCAGAGGAGGATGAATAAGATCCATAGGTTCTTCCACATCGGGCATCGTCTCATCTTCTTTTTCCCTCGGTTCCCCAGTGCCAGCTTCTTTAGATCCCCTTAAAGTAGGAAGATTGTCTACCTTGCTAAGAGCCATATCTTCGTCAAAGGTGACATCATGACTAATCTCGACTTCCCTTTGACCAACTACATAGATTCTATAGCCCTTAGTATTTTCGCTATAGCCCACGAAGATTCCTTTCTTTCTAGATGCACCCAATTTATTCCTTTTCTCTTTTGGCACATGAAAATATACAGGGCTTCCAAAAATTCTAAAATGAGATACGTCAGGTTTTTTACCGGTGAACATTTCTTTAGGGGTCTTGGAACCCAATGCTTGATGAGGGCATCAGTTTTGTACATATATGGCAGTATTTGCAGCTTCGACCCATAGAAACTTCGGAAGTCTTTGATCATGGAGCATAGCACAGACAACTTCCACAATTGTACGATTCTTCCTTTCTTCCACACCATTCTACTAAGGAGTATATGGTGTAGTAGTCTCCCTCTTAATGCCAGCCTCTTTACAAAAGTCATGAAACTCATTGGATTCATATTCAGTCCCATTATCAGTCCTTAAGGTCTTGTTCTTCTTTTTGGTTTGATTCTTGATCAAGGCTTTGAAGTGTTGAAACCAAGAGAACACTTCATCCTTCTTTTTCAAGAAGTATATCCAAGTCTTGCGAGAATAAATATCCTCCCGAGGAGTTCACAGGCATCATATCGGATATGTCTGAGTGAACCAACTGCAATATATTGGAGGTCTTGCTTTGGCTTGAGGGGAATGGTCCCCTTTTGAGCTTTCCTTCGGCACATCTTGGACATAACCTTCTTGCTCTAATTTGAACTCGGGCATCTCAGTCACCATTTTTCTTACATTGGGTAGAGCTTTATAATGAAGGTGAGCAAACCTCCGATGCCATAGCTCGGAATGAAGAGATGTGTCATAAGACATGACACCCAGCAGACTTCCACCGACCTGATATAATGAATCAATTCAAAACCCAAGAGTAAAAACATCTTTAAAGTTCTTTTTCCATACACGTACCTTGCCATCGCTGAAGGCCACCTTGTAGCCTTTGTCTTCCTTTGCCGAAATGGACACCAGGTTCTTTTTGAGATCAGGTACATATAATACATCTTGTAAGTGGATGGTATTACCCTGATTCAATTGAAGAGTGACATTTCCTATGCCTTTCATGAGATATTTTGAATTATCTCCAAGAACAATTTCCAGGTTGGTTTCCTTCTCTATCAGATTATAGAGAGCCTCTTTGTAACCAGTGAAGTGCCTTGAGGCACCACTATCAATAAGCCAATTTCCCAGCGAGTCTGGGGGAGCAGTAGTAGATAGAGTTGCTGCTAGATAATATTCATCTTGCTTATTGTTAACAATGTTAGATTCATACCTGGAATTTCTTGCCTTTTTGAATGTTGTCCTCTTCCTTGATTTCCGACACTTCTTTTATCTCTGCCATTTGACCTGCCATTCCTTTGATTGCCTTGAGAGGGATTTTGATCATAGTCCCGGTGTGAGTCCCTTTTATCAGCGCACTCCCTTGCATAGTGACCTGTTTTATTGCAATTTTAACATCGTCCTTTTCTTCCACCCTTTGGTCTAGCCTTTCACTTGAATTGTTTCTTCTTTTAGTATGAGAAGAAAAGGCAAAGGGATGACCTTTAAGTATGGGCATTTCTTGCTCTTCCATCCTCGTTTCTTCTTGAATGCATCTGGCCATTAATTCCTCAAATCCAGTAATTACGTTATTGTTGAGAAGAGTAGTCCTGAATATATACCATTTAGATGGTAGTCCTCCAAGAGTTGTGAGTGTCATTTCCGTGTCAGGAATTACTTCCCCAATAGATAGGAGATCATTCTTGATCTCGGTGATTCTTAAGAAATATGCTTGCATACTCTCATCTTTGCCCTTCTTAATTCCTTTCAACTTATTTCTAAGAAACAAGACTTGATTTGCACCATTAACTTTAAATAAACTCACCAGTCTATCGTAGATTTCCTTGGAGGTGTTCAGCTCGGAAACGTAGGCACCAAGCGCTTGTCGATAGAATCCCGGACGATCTTCCTTGCTTTGACTTCTCCCTTGGTCCATTTGTTCCTAGCAGCAGCGGATGCATTTGATGGAGGCTCAACAATTCTGCCTCTCACATGGTCCAACACTCCCTGTTCTTCTAATGTTAGATCGAGAGACATCTTCCATCCGTGATAGTCAGACTTCTCATGGAGTTTGTCTTCAATAGGAAAGTATGTTGAGGACCCCATGATTTATTTCAGATAGCCTTGCCAACCTTCTCTTTGGTGATTGCTCTTGCTCTTCCTCTTGCTTGGGCTTTGTCTTCACCTCAGCTCTGATACCATGTTAGATTATGGTATGTTCTATGCTTAGAGCAGTTTACTTATTTTTCTTCTTATTAGCTACAGATTAGCAATCACATATACATTAAGTAAAGTGCAAATAGAACATTAAATGATCAACAGAAAACAAGCCAAGACAAAGGACACAAGATGTGGCAGCTAGCTAGGGACAAACCCCAATATGGGGAAACCCTTTGCTCAAATCTTCTTTTATCTTCAATAGTTCAGCAGAGAGAAATAATACAAAATCTGAATTTTGTAATTTTATATCTGCAGCAACAAACCCTAGATCAACAAAGTCAAACTTGGTCAAACTAGCTGAAATTGACCTCTAAAATACTTGGTCAATTTCCAGTCAACTTGTCTTCGAACAGCCTGAAGAAACAACCCTTGAACAACCCCAAAAGTTCAGTGAATTTGCAGATTTCTGAAGTCAACTTGCAGCCCTAAACTAGGGTAGTCAACTCCAGTCAAACTAGAGGTCAGATCACCTCGATTTTTGTGCCAAAAATTGCGGCTTGCTTAGGACTTCTAGAAGGTCAACACTTGGTCAATGCTGGTCAAAGAGATGACCTGCTGCCCTAGCGTCCTTCTTTCTGCGTCTTTCTTGCCCTAGGATGTCTTCTTTTCAGCCACACGTGTGAGAGAGAGAGAGGCTCCTTTTATGCGTAGGAGAGAGAGAGAGAAGATGAGTGAATTGAATTTGCCAAATGAGGAGAATGCTCCTTGTATTTATATGCAAACGCTGAGGTTGAATAAACATGACTATTGGGCTTCTGAGCCTACATAAGTTTGCTGGCCGACCTTGACAATTTGTCCATAATTAAAATAAATTCATATCTCCATAAATACTTATCGGAATCAGATGATCTTTAGATCAATCCTACACCTCTCGATGAGAGGAATCTAGGAAAAATATCAGAAGCCATAAATAAGGTGATCCACATGGAGTTTGGCCCTAGTTGCCAATTTTAACAATTCGAGACAACCTTAGCTATTGTACTTTTGTAGAAGAACACAAATGGTGATGACCAGCGTATAGCCTTCTTTTCCAAAGTTATAAGGGATGCTGAACTTAGGTATGATATTATTGAAAGACAAGCTTATGCCTTAATTCAAGCCCTCAAATCCTTTTGAACCTATGTCTTGCATTCACACATTACAACTTGTGTCCCTAATCACGCTGTTAAAACTGTTTTGACCCAGCGTGATACTGATGGATGAAGAGGGAGGTGGATTGCTAAAATCCTTGAATTTGACCTTGAATTTAAAATCACAAAGCTAGTAAAAGGCTAAGGCTTGGCCAAATTGTTAGCTGAATCCAACTGCAAAGTATTGAGCATAAATCTGGTATCTGAAATTTCATCAGGGGAGAATCCACAAGAACCTTCCTTAATATCAAGGGAGAATCCACAAGAACCTTCTTTACTATCAGGGGAGAATCCACAAGAACCTTCCTTAATATCAGAGGAGAATCCACAAGAACCTTCCTTAATATCAGAGGAGAATCCACAAGAACCTCCTCCTCTTAGAAAAGGGGAGAATCCACAAGAACCTCTTTCTTCAGATCAAGTGATTCTTGTTCACATAGATCAGAAATACCTAATCTTTGATTGGTACTCTGATATTGTGCAGTTTCTTAGGGATTTTCAATGTCTAGCTGATATTAATTTGAAGTAGTGCAAAGCCCTGAAGCTTAAAGCAGTGAAATATTGCATTATCAATGCTAATTTATAGTGGAAAGACCCTCTTAATATCCCTCTTCTTTGTTTAACTGAAAATGAAACAGAGAGAATTATAGATCAGTTCCATGCAGGGTTTTGTGGTGGACACTCTTCCTGGAGAGCAACAACCTACAAAATTTTAAAAGCAGGTTTCTATTGGCCCACACTTTTCAAAGAAGTTGGAGTAAGAGTAAGAAGTTATAAACCATGCCAATTATTTGCAGGAAAACATAAACTGTCAGCACTTCCTGTGGTCCCAGTATCTGTCCATGCTCCTTTTCTACAATGGGGATTGGACTTTATAGGTGAAATTTATCCACATTCCAACAATCAACACAGATGGATTTTAACTGCTACAGACTATTTCACCAAGTGGGTAGAAGCCATACCTGTTAAAAATGCAACTGATATTGTTGTGATTAAATTTCTTAAAGAAAACATCCTATCAAGATTTGGATGTCCTCAACAAATTGTTACAAATAATGCAACAACTTTCAACAATGTTAAAATGTTTGAGTTCTGTCAAAAGTATTCAATCCTTTTACACCATTCTACACCATACTATCCACAGGGTAATGGGCTAGCAGAATCCTCCAACAAGAGCTTAGTTGAGGTCATTAAGAAGACTCTTGAAGACCATAAAAAGAGTTGGGATAGCTATCTAATCCATGCAATCTGGGCAAACAGAGTTTCTCCTAAGAGATCAATAGGCAAGTCTCCTTTCCAGTTAGTTTATGGCAAAGAAGCCGTCTTTCCTACTCATTTAGCTTTACCTGTTATGAGATTTCTTTAGGAATCCTATGAAGAAAAGATGATTTCTCAAGAAGGATTAATCAAATTATTGAGTTAAATGAGGACAGGAATGAAATTCTGTACGAGCTAAGGAAATACCAAAACAAGATGAAAGAACTATTCAATAGAATGGCTAGAGAAAGAAACTTCAAAAAAGGTGACCTAGTGCTTAGATGGCATACAAGGAGAGAAGATAAATGCAAGCATGCAAAATTTGACAATCTTTGGTTTGGTCCATTCAGCATTGCAAAAGTCATAGGGAACAATACATTCATCCTATAGAATCTGGAAGGAGAGTATTTCCCATTGCCAGTCAATGGGAAATACTTGAAACATTACATTCAGTATTGATTTTCCATTCATTCATCATATGTAAATATTCAGAGAGTTTAATTTATTTTTGAAAAAATTGCAAGTATCTGTTTCAGCAAAGACTCCATAGCTCGAGGAGAAGGCACTTGGATCTGCTTGTTCTCTGCATCCCACAGGGGGAAGTAGTCCCTAGCTACAGCCGATGTTGTAACATTATCTGGTTTTGATAAGTTAGTATACTAGTCAAAATAATTTTAAAATGTTAAGTTAGGATATGGATGCAAAAAAAAGAAAAGTTAAAATGTTAGGCCAATTTAATGTTTTGTAGGCATCCATATCAATAAAATGTTAATTGTTAGGTGCCCTAAATAAAGAAGGCAAAAGTAAAATAAAATGCTAGGGAAGTAAAAAGAAAAGAAAGGCTTCATTTCATGTTTTTATAAATGCACAGGTTGCTAGTCTAAATGCGCCACAAGTCAATTATCAAATATTGTTCTCATGTGCAGAAGAAAAAGACAGAGGAGTAAAGGTTTACTCTAAGGTTTATATATCAATTATTTGGCATTAATCCTATCCCTAAGATTAAAATCCCAAATCATTCCCCCTCCGCTCATATTTCCCTCCACCCACTTATCCCTAAGTCAATATACCCCTCATATATCACATATATTCCTAATGCATTACATTATTAATACCTGACCCCACCAAGAAAAGTCCCGTCACATCACGATTAACGTCCTGTCACATCACGCTCCATCTCTACCCATCTTCCACATCTGACGACCCGCATACGATTTTGCCCCCCCCCCCTTCACCATCCGAGCTTTAACGTCGGGGGGGGGGGGGGTTTCCACAATGGTCGATATACGAAACTGCGCCCACCCCTACGTGTCAGCTCCATAGCGTTTCGGACCCCCCTCGAGTGAAACCACTAACCACTCTCTCCCCCTCCGAAAATCTGATTCCCTCACTCCCAATATTGCTCTCCTACCCGTTGCGTTCCTGCCATTCATCCTCTGCCATCTCATCCGTTCGTTAACTCCATCAAATCACATTCATTCCCTCCACAATTAAACCGTTAAGCATTCAATTGGCTTAGTCGTTAACCCAATGGACCCGTGCTCCTTCAACGAAAAAACCGAATTCATTATATAAACTTGCTTTCCACTTGTGAGCAAGTTACTGAATCCATTTACTGTTACTGTTATTGATTTGTTACAAGTTGCTGGACTCAATCCCGACATTTTCAACCGCCAGCGACACTCTGCTTGATCATTTCCAGCCTATTAATTCTGTTCTTGTCTCCAAACTTGACTACTGTCTACATATTCAAGCCTTCCATCTAGTTTTTACTCCTATTCTTAGCCTTAGCCAAGATGCCTCCAAAGGACAAAGGACCAGAGGAAATTGTCAATCCTCTGATCTATCCTCCCGTAGATCTTCATCATGTTCCTATCGCTGACAAAGACTATAAAATCCATGAGACACTTTGTGAACTTGACCTCTTTGAGATGAATTGCTGGCTTGATGACAAATACATTGACAAGTGTGATGACATCCAGCCGTGGGAATCCAAGTTACCTCTTTATGTTTTTCCTCGCACCCACAATACCCTAGATTTTGTTAGAAAGTGTCATGCATCATATTTGCCAAGCCAAAGGGCCATTGTTACCCCTACTGGACAAACCTTGTTTACCATCACTTCTCAAGCCATAGACAAGATGATGCAAGCCCCCACAGTAGAGAATGCTACACAATTTTCCTACCCCATTTTCCTATGAAGCACTAGTTGAACTATACCAGAAACTAGACTTTACCAAGAGGGCCCAAACTCTTGAGCTGTTTTTGACACAAGATGCTTCATTACTAAAGAAAAATCCTCCTTATCCCTCATCCCTTTTCCCTGAGAGAGCCAAGCAGATTATCATAGTTGTCTCCTACCCCCTTGGCTACTACTCTGATCAGTAGGTAGATGAGGCCATCATAGGATTTTTCTCCATTTTCTCTGTTGATTCTAAGCCCAACATTGTATTTAACTTTAGCCAATTTTTTGCAGAGTTAATTCATCAACAACTTATCAAATTTCCAACTGAGGAATTATTCAAGTATGCCTCTGTGTTAGTCTACATTTTCTTATACTTTCAGGGGGACAACATTAACCTTTCCTTGCAAAAGCTGGATGAAAAAGGAAACCAAAAGTCAGTCATCTTTTGGACTACTTTGGTCATGAAGGTACAAAAGGAGTACACTTATAAACAGTTTACAAAGATGTTTGTTCATCCAGCGATAGGTCTCCTAAGTAGCAAGATAGAACCAAGGATTAGTGAGGAAATTAAAAGGGTGTTGTAGCTGTCAGATCAAGTTCAGACAGGGCACTCGTACCTCTACGAGAGCTATACATAATTAAGAATTTTTTGGATGTGAGCTCCCACCTTACAAGCTGCCAAAATTCCTCCCAATGAGGATTTTTTCTCTGGAGTACATAAGGCAGATGATCAACATGGATGAAATCCACTTTGTTGCTGCCAAGAAAAAGTCCCAGTTTAAAATCAAAACACAAATTGGCCCTTTCATTTGCAATAGCAGGGCAACAGGTGAAGAAGCAGATAAGCTTTTGAAGGAAATGTAGTTCAGCCTTGGCTTTACTTGGTGTTATGATCCATTAGGGATCATTTATAAGTTAAGAGTAGAAACCAAGTATACTCCTGACTTTCACAAATCCAGGCCAGAGATAGAAAAGTACAAGAATAAGTTAGAATGGGTAGAGAATACACTACAGGACATAGAAGAACAACATGTATCATCATCTATAGTGCAAACTCCTACCATGTAGGAGAAAACAACCAAGAGAAGCAGAGAGGAAGAGTCCCCTTTAGGGACTGACATTTTTAGTGAAGGATTTAAGATAATGTACAGAAAGAAGGCCAAGCTTAGTTCTAGACTAAGCCTTAGCAAGGACTCAGAGCAGCAGACCATTATCACCAATAATGAGCCACTTGTTTCCTCATTGGTGGGTGATCAGACAATAGAGTCTCCCACCACCTCCACAACTTCACAAGAGCAACAACAAGAAGTTATGCAGATAGGCACATCTACTTCAGGGGAAATAGAGAAGAGTATTATGGACATCTTTAAGGAGATAAAAGTCAAGAATGAAGCCTTGAAGATTAACACCTACAACCAGTTCTGGAAGCAGACTTCTGGTGCTCAAAGCAGGTTGCTGTTAGCCTTTGATTCAGAGAAAGGAAAGATGCAAATGCCATTCCTCCAAGCACAAGTTCACCAGCCCAAGGCATCATCAGACTACAAAAAGACAACCTTTGATTTTGATGTAAAGGATATACATCCCATTGACCAAATGGAGATGCATAAGTAGATTGGGGAAATGATATTTTCAACTACCACTAACACTGCCATGACTTTATCAAAACTATAGGTTACCTTAGCAAATGTCCAATCACAGCAGAAGATGGAGAAGGTCTATGCACTTGCCAAAGACACCAGGATTAAAACCCTGGAGGACTTGGTAATCAAACTAGGTTATGGCCCTTCAAACATTAATGATGTAGAGGAACTTGTGAAGAAAAAGAATCTAGACATAACAGCATTGAGGAAGCAGTTAAAACTGCCAGCTATAGAAGATCCTCTGGCAAAGGATATTGAAGAGACAGAGACACAAAAGATAGATATGATGAAGCTCATCATTGAGCAGACTGCACAGTGCAAGCAAATGGAGTCAAAGATGGAGAAGCTGATTAAAGAAAAGGAGAAAGCTGCTAGAAAGACTGTTGTCTATTTAGAAGCACTTCCTATCACAACCATTCCCACAACCACATCTGCTACAACAAGTACAAGAGATGTTGCAGATTAGTTGGCCAGTGCAGTACAAAACATGTCTCTCCAGACTGAAGAGATCAAATAGTTGCAGGACCAAGTGAAACTTCTAGAGGATCATTGCCATAAATCTGAGATTTTTCATGCAACAGAGCTTCAAAGAGCTCAAACTCGGATAGAGGTATGTAAAAAGTCAACAGTTGAGTCTTCTATTGGCCACACCCTGGGTCATGTTAAAGAAATCATCTGGAACAATATCATTGAGGAGATAGATGAAATCGGGCCATGTATCCAGATTATTTTTGAGCAAAAGGAACTCATGGAGAAAGCAAAGCAGACCATTGCCACTATCAATGCTCAACTGGGATAAATGCCTGCTACAGCCAACAACATTATAAAGTTCCTTAATTCTAAAAACAGGTATGAGCTAGATGATCTAGGAGTGGATGACAGAACATAAACCATCCTAGAGGTGAAGAAAGTTCTAACCAAGAACTTAGTTGTACACTTGACAGAAAAGTGTCACACTCTAGAGGTAGCAGTCAACAAGTTTTCAGCAAGGATTGATGCATTGAACAAGAAGGGTCTGCCTTCACTGTTTGTAATCAATGATAGATTAATGACTAGGGAAGACTACCTGAAGAAGCTTCAGGGCATTGCCAGGGACACAACTAAGTCCTCCAATATCAAAGTTTCTATGACAGGCAGAGCGTTTTATGAAGCCATCAACAACATAAGTTTTATTCAACACGAGATAAAACATATTTTCACAGTTAAGCCCACTTTTGCTCGGTATACTGAGGTAGATGAAATCTATCGCAAGGTAACCAAGATAGCTGTTCCAGATGAAGAAAGGTAGGAAAAGTTATGTGAATTTTAGGATTAAAGGACACGTCAGCTTCACTAGCCCAGCCCCCGAATAGTGGCCACTCAGCAACTGCTCTTCTTCATAATAGGGCTAGATGTTTGCATTCATTCCTTTTGATCGATTTACTTCTGTTTCTGTTAGTTTTAAGTAATAATAGAATGTTGTGTCACTCAAACATTTATTGTAATATTTTTGTAATTTTGTTTAAATACTTCATTCTGTTGAAGTATTCAAGGTTGAACCCTTGAACAAGTTATCACACAGATTTGTACTATTTTTGTAATTTTGTTTAAATACTTCATTCTGTTGAAGTATTCAGGGTTGAACCTTTGAACCAGTTATCACACAGATTTGTACTAAGCTGGAGCATTTTTGAAATAATAAAAGATTCTGGATTTGCCTCATATGGCCTGTCTCGCAGTGAGTTGTTTTCATCTAGTTTTTCATTATGTCTTCTTCATATATTTAATTTTTTTATAGTCATCTGATTTAAAATTTAATTGAATATCAATTTCATTTTGAATCGGTTGTGAAGTTGCATTTAAATAAGAGATTAATTTGTTGAACTATCTGTTATTGTAAATTTCTATGAAACCGGATTCCTCCTAGAGGCCCCACGAATCCCGAATCCATCGTGTCTGACGCGATTCTCTCCAGATTCGTGTCCAAAACCCATGACACATTGTGTCCTTTTTTGACGTGTCGAATCCGACTGTGTGTCATGATTTTCATCTGCGTGTCACGATTTTGGGAATCGTGTCCTATTTCCAGGACTCGCTAGGCTCAAAAAGTGACCTGCGCGGGTATGAAAAGGGCGTATTTGCTCATTACAACCACACATATTTTGATTTGGCAAGTGTTTTGTGAGCTGTTGGAAAGTGGAGAAGAGTTTGCAGTAAGGAGTTAAGGGAGTAGAGCATTCAACAAGGAGAATCAACCACCAGGTAAGTGCATTTCACCTCCATTTTTTGCATTTCTTACAACAGTTTGTATATGATTTTTTGTTTACAAATTTGTGCATACTTTGTTCATTTCTTTTACAGTGTTTATGGCTCAATCAAAGGCAGCAGTGAGGGGGCAAAGGAAGGGCAAGAATGTCATGGGTAAAGATGCCCCTCCTCCCCCAATATCATCAGAGTTTGTTGCAAGTAATGTTGAAGGAAGAGGACCTAAAGACAATGATAAATATCCATTGTGGAAGTATGTCACAAGAGAGGATGGGCCAAACACCAAGGGAAAGGGAGGAGGCAATATGCAATGGAAATGCAACTTTTGTAACATTTCTTTCAAAAGCACACATTACCTTGTGAAATCACATTTGTTGGCTTTACCTGGTTGTGGAATTGGAGCTTGTAGAGTTGTTTCTTCACAAAAGAGAAAAGAATTGGAAAAGGAGGCCAATGTTGGTATGGAACATGTGGCTTCAAAATTAAAAAACCCCAAGAATGAAGACCCCCTTCCATTTTTGAGGAAAGCCACCACCAAATTTCCATTTGAGAATTCTACTTCTACTGGGGGACAAGCATAAAAAAGAAAAGCACTTGGTCCAATGGACAAGATTTTCCAAAAAGAGAGACGGGAAGAGCTTGATCTCACCATTGCTTTCTTCTTCTATCAAAACTTCATCTCATTTAATGTTGCACGTTCACCTCTATTTGTTGAGATGTGCCGAGCTCTAACTCAAGGGGCTCCAGCAGGGTATGTGCCTCCTGGGTCAGAGAAGCTGAGAACCACATTGTTGACGAAGGCAAAAAAAGAGGTGCAAAAAATGCTTGAGCCTATTGTAGCATTATGGCCAACATCTGGGGTTAGCGTTGTTTCTGATGGATGGACAAATCTACCATGAGACCCAATCATCAATTTCATGGTGTCTTCCTTGAGTGGTCCAGTTTTCATGAAAGCAGTGGATACACTTGGCAAATACAAGGATGCACAATTTATGGGTGAGTTATTTATTAAAGTTGTTGATGATGTAGGTGTTGATTTTTGTGTGTAAATCATTATAGATAATGCCCCTGTTTGCAAGGCTGCTGGCATGATTGTGGAAGCTAAATATCCACAAGTGTTTTGGACATCTTGCATTGTCCATTCATTGAACTTAGCACTAAAATCCATTGCTTCTGATGTGCTTTGGATTGGAAGCATTATTGAGGATGCAAGACATATCCGTAACTTTGTGCAAAATCATACAAATGCCCTCACTATCTACAAGGAGTACAACAATCTATCATTGTTGAAGATTGTTGATACACGGTTTGCATCCTCATTCATGATGTTGAAGAGGTTGAGGGAGGTCAAGACTGCTCTTGGGTCCATGGTTATTTCTGAGTTTTGGTCTTTTTGGAGAAAGACAGATCAGGTAGCCTATAAAGTGTGAAGGACACAGTGCTAGATGATGCTTGGTGGGAGAGGGTAGATCTAATTATTCGGATCATGGACCCTATCATTTCTTTGCTTCGAGTTGCAGATACAGACAAACCCATCCTAGGAGAGGTTTATGAGGGGATGGTTCCATGATTGAGTCTTGTGAGGAGCATTATTCGACAGAGTGAGTGCCCCGAGTATGAGACATCACCAAAGCCTTCTGCGATACCATACCATGATATTCT
>APFE031185255.1:1920-27306 GCA_000404065.3 Pinus taeda
GCAGAGTTATGCATAATCTCCCAAGATGACCTGATTATAGACCTTTCTAGAAGAGCGTACTTGTATGAAATGCCACATGTCACTGTTTTCACCCTAGTATCTGAAAAATATACACAGGAAACTAAAGTCCGTCCTCTTTCTACAACTTCCTATGAAATTTCAATCTGATGCTCGAAACAAAAGTTCTGAAAATTTTCCCAATGTCACCTGTTTGGAATGTAATTCAGGATTCTGCAAAAAGGCCAAATTCTGTAGATCATATCTTTGAAATATAATGCAAAAAGTTCTGAAATTCCATCCCTAGGTTTAGCACGATTTTGTCTCAAATGGTTTTTTTGTTTCGCTTTTGAAACATTGTAGAAAAAAACGTTATAGAAAAAATTCCACGATCAGCTATTTGGAGGAGTGAAATCCTAGAATCCAAAGCTCTAACACCAAATGTTATGAAACCAACTCACAAAAAGATAGAAAAGATAGTTGAACGCCATAGAATTCAACCTCTTCGAGGGGGTAACGTCCTTTATATTACACAAATGAACAATTCTTGGATGATGCAAATGGAAAGACCTCCTTTCTATATATAGGAGTCTAAGGGGTCATAATATAATCAGAGCCAATATAACAATAATAATGTAAGGGCACAATAATAACAATAGTGGGCTTCTATGGGGAATACATGGGTAAAACAATATAATAAGGTGGTTGTCCTAATAACAATAAGGGGTTACACTAGTAGTATAGTGGCCTAACACTAAGAGTGAAGTAGTCCAAGAAGTGTGTCCATAAAGGGATCATCCATAAACCAAGGTCCCATGTACAAATACTACACTCCACACTAAGAATAAAGTCATCCTAGCAATGGATGACAATCAAGTCACCTAAGAAAGGATTACATTATCTTATATCCTAGATACAAGTGTGCATGTTGGGTCTTGACTAATCATATATACATGAGGATTTTGTTAAATATTATCACCATGGTCATATGGATCCAAACATCTTTCCACCAAGACACTATGTCATCCATAACCAAAATATCATCCACATAGATAAAAAAGGTTATTTATTGATATAGAGTTATGTACTCTATGGTATGTACAAGTATTATTACACTAGAATGTCACGAATAATCATGAGTGAACTTATATTATCAAGGTCCCTTAAGAGTTTGGTAAAACATTAGTGGCAAGAATTAAAGTGTAACTTCAAAGTTTAATTTGTTTTACTATGACTAGGTTAGGTAGGAGACACCATATGAGATCCTGACATCAATATCAACAAATTTTACCAAACCACTATCTCTTTCACCAGGATTCTCAATTGAGGCCCTAAATTTCATCGAGGCCTACTCATATTTCTTAGAAGAACATAATATGCCATCCTCAAAATCCTCCAGTTCATCAAGTTAAAAAATAATATTAGGGGAAGGAAAAATTACTTTGAATCCTAACACACCAATGGGATTTTTGCTACTTGTTTTTATCAAGAAATATAATTCTATTAATGAAACAAGATGACTATGTAATCAACAAATGTTAACAATCAAAATAATTTTGTGAAAAAATTTGATTACCTAAGGAGAACATATAGACGAACCAGACACTAAATATGAGGCTCCCATAATAGGTAAAACTTAACCTCCACTCATTAATATCCCATTCTAGTAGTTTGAGTTAATTTGATTGTCCCTCTTTAATGCATCCATCACTACAACACATGAACTCTTGAAGCCTAATATTTTCATATATTGAAAAGGCTTGGTTTATCCAATCCCTCTACTCGAGTACTTCTCACATGGATACATTGTCAATATATTGTGTGTAAACTTAAGATAATTTGTGATCCCATTTTCAGTATCAGAATTAAATATTCACATCCATTCTCTAGTTTATTTTGTATAAACATGAGAAGGATACATGAAAACTTGACTTACTAGTGACGTGACTTATAAATAGTCTACAACATCATAAGATGATCCACATAAACATCACTAAAAGTCAACCCATATTAAATAGTTATCAATTTAATAATTCATTTTATAGTTTAATATATGTTATTTTCTAAATAAACCATGGTTGATAATAATTTTGTTAACAATAGCAAAAAATATTATATAATAAAATATGTTTGTGTGTTTTCTCATTAGAAAAAACAAAGTTGATCATATTTCTATTCGATTTGAAAAAAATAAACATAGTAGATACTTATAGCATTCACAAGGAATTGAGGTCATTATATTCTCATTATAAATTTCTATCTCAATATTTAAAATTGCAACAGAAATATTAAGAAGCCCATAACCCTTTATAAAATTGATTGTAAACATCTAGTATTTCAAATGTTTATAATTAAATTATACCATGATAAAATTTTAATTACTTCCAATAAGGAAATGATGTACTCTATCGTCACCTAGAATAGAGTACTCTCGCAAAGGTCTATGTAGATATGACATTCTATTCACTCAAGATTGATTATTGAAAAAAATATTTGGAGTTCTACTCTTCACCTAGCCATAGACCTTATTGCTCCAGATATTTCAAAAACAAGTCATGCACAATCCATTACTATGTGGTCTCTTCTTAGCCTTGTCCTCAATTACACAAGAAAAAGTGATGTCATCTTCTTCTTCTTCTCCCTCCTTATATAAAATACATAGATGGTAAGGAACTCAACCCCTATGGTCCACCTATCATTATATAATTATTCTTTTTCTTAACATTTTCCATTCACATAAACCTACATTATATATTATTCTTCCTTTGTCTTCAATTTTGTAATAATATGTATAATAATTAATTACTAAAATCGATACTTGTTACAAATTTCAAATTTATGAATGGAATGTCAAGAAGAGGTATCATGTAGATATTGAACATTGCATGCCTGAAATCAATATAGAATTTGCATATCTTTAAAAATTGCACCACTAAAAGCTACACGAATGCTCGTTTTTCACATACCAAACAAGATTTTAGAAGGAGACCAAAATGCGAGGTGAACACCACCAACGTAGAACTTTAATTTGAAAATCCCAAAAACCTAAATTTCCCATTCAATAAGAAAACAATAGATAGGAAATGTAGGTGAAAATGTTGAAAAGCATAACCACTTGGTTCTTTCTCATATAACTTTTCTTGATGAATGAAAATAGTGTAGTCCTTTGTAGAAAAGTATGAGCTCTAACATGTTACATGATAATTGCATATTCTTGGGGCTTGGTTGCAAGGCAAAGTCCAACATTCACTCTAAACTAACTATGATCATTAATAACCACTTGGTGAATGCTAGTAGTCAACCAATAAACCAACCATGCTAGAACTTGAAATTGAATAGGTCAAAATGAAAATTAAGTATGTTAACACAAGAGTTCAATAAGAACTTGAATTTCGTTACTTGTTCCTGCTAGGGAGATATTTTCATTAAAGGAAATCATAACACCAGCAACAATACCACAAAGTATAAGTGATATGAATGATGATGTTACCAAAGATGTAAGTTAAGGTTTGGGAAATTTATGGTGACCGTGGGAATGATAGATCTCAAAGACAACATGATGATGTTGTTGGAGAGGGACATATCATTGTGGAGGGATAGGTTTAGTTTCTAAAAGGGTCTCAATTGAATCTACCTAGCTAGATGGGTTGTTTATCTCAGATACAATGAGATTGGTTAAATTCAGCTTATCAAGTTCATGAGTGGAGGAGAGGGAGGCAAAATAGGGATGGGAAGCTTAATAGTCCTCCACAAGGAAAATATATGCTTGCATATAAAGGTAAAGGGAATGTTACAGGGATAATTTGATGCAAAGAAAGGGTGAATTATGCCTCCATGAATGCACATCATGAGACTCTGTTTAAGATTCGCCATTCTAAAGTTGCGAGAAGACTAGAGTGTAAGCAAAATATAGAAGCTAAACATATTGTGGGTTGAGAAGAGGGCCATGAATGCCCTTTCTGGTTCTTCCTCTTTTATATTGGAGACACAAGATTTAAGAGTGTTAATAAGGTAGCAGTAAAGATGAGATGGATTGTCAAGCATATGATGGCACGGGTATTGTTGGACTGTCACAGTGGAAAAAGTGATCTAATGGATAAAATGAATGCCTGCTTCCAAAGAAAATTTCAATGTTGAGGAGAAACTTGGTAGGGGTAGCTAATAGTTCCCTAAACTAGGTCAAGTGCCTGCAATGGATTAAAGATTAACTTCTTTTGCAAAGTCTCATGAGGAATATGATTATGCAATAAATACACATGAAAAATTGGAAGTCAAAGTCTAGGACTCATTTCAAAGAAGCGGTTCAAATAGTCACCACTAAGTTCTGAACCGGATCTAAAATTTGACTTTCTCAAAATAGAATGAAGTTGGAAACACTCTGAAACAACCTGAAACAATTAATGTTAATATTAAAAATTTAAGTAAAATTTGACATTATCCTTATCTTTCCTTTTCAAAAAGGAAAGATAAGGAGAATGCCAACTCTTACCTTTACTTTGAAAATTAAATATTACCATTAATTAGTAGGGTTATGTTTTGTAGGGTGCTAGGGTTAAGATATATTTTTCCCTTTTAAGTATCTTTTATTAAAAAAATAATATTTTGTGGTCATTAGCTATGTTGAATTACATTCTTCAGAAATGGTCAGTTTAGTAGAGAACTACTCACTTTGGTGCTTTAAGGTCAGGTTAATACAAGACCAACCTTAGCCAATCTGAACCACAAAACCAGACTAGTACAAATCTAGAACCATTGGAACCAACCAATTCCACTAGTTCTAGGCTAGTTCCAATAAGAGTGTGCCCTTCTCATCTTCCTCTCAAGTTGTTTTGTTGGATCCTTTTAGGAATGGTGAGTTGGAGAGTTTTGTAAACTGTCGGACTATTGTGAGCATGTAAGATCATAAGTAGTTAAGCCTTGGCAAAAATAAATTTACAAGGAACTAGTAAAGACATCCCAAAACATATTTAGTGAGGATGTGCATGCAAGGAACTATTAAAAACCTCCGAAGATACTTATTGAGGACATGCATGACCAAAAAGCATTAGAAAAATTTATCCACCCTCAAAAACCCCGCCTAAAACATTGACGTGTGGTGGAAAAAAAAATTGATAGTAGGATATTAATGCTACCAACAATCATTTGCTCTCCAATTTCACAAGAAGCTCCTACTCAAGCTACCTCGTCCACTATGGTTATACTAAGTTCTTGCAACTGTGTGAGCTACAAGAAATTAAAACTTCCTTGGAATTTCGACCAATCTTTGGGAACTTGACTTCTCTGCATGCCCTAACGATTTTGGGTTGATTGATCAGTTAAATGGATGATCACTGAGTTTGACATAAATCCCACTGCTTAAATGACCTTCCACTAATTCCTCCAAAAGTTAGAACTAGATTAACTAACAACAACCTAAGATAATTGACCTTTATTGCTACAAATTAGCAATTGCATATTCAAAACTAAACTCTAACTCCTCCAACTCGAATTTGCTAAGTAAGTTAGGTGACACAAGCCATGTCACACAAGTTAACATGATCCAAATTGTATGTTGATGTGGAAATTCGAATTTGTTCAATTTAATCAAGGAAAAATTAAATTGAGAATTTCTTGTTGCATTTTTCAACACATAGTTCACTCGGATGTATTACTTTCACTATGAACTTGGCATAGTTCACATATTAAGTTCATAAGGTTTCAGTCTGATGTGGTTCTATGTGTTGTGTATATAAATAATAGTTGTCCATCTCTTGCTATTAGAAACAAGACTCCCTATGAAAGGTGGAATTGCCACATTCCTTCGGTGAGGCATCTCATGGTTTTTGGTTCCACCTATTATGCCTTCATAACTAAGGAACATATAAAAAACTCAGCGCAAGGAGTCACAAATGTATCTTATTTGGGTACTCATACCTCCAAAGTGTACCATATCTATGATGAAGTGAATAAGAAGTTTATAATATCTAGATATGTAATCTTTCTTGAGTCTTCCAAGATTGATAGTGTTGTTGAGTGGTAGCTTAATCATTTGGATAGATTCGAACATGAAAAGTATTTTCAAGAGTTTGATAGTGAGATTCCACATCTCCTTCTCTTAGCTCTATACTTTTTATGAAGAGCCTTGAAGAAATTAGGTTGAAGGAAATTCCTTCCCCTACTTTGTCAGGAAAGAGGTAAGAGACTATTGGCAGCAGGTAGCCAAATCTGACAAGCAGTGAGGGTAAATGCAAGATACAAAGAAAGGATTAATGCAAAGGAGTGTACTGACTATATACATATCATCGAATGTATTTAATCCCACTTAGGATGCCTTGCATCATGCCTAGTTAGTCATAAGATCATGTTGGTCACAACCTCCATATCTTAAATAAACAAGTGGTAATACTCTTCATCTTCTAAGCTATGTAATAAACAAGTGAAAGGGAGCAAGAGATGTAGAGGAAAAAAATGGAATGAATTTTAGTTCTTGCAACCATGCATGTCATTAGAGATAGAATGATACGACAATGATAGGCAAACTTTTAAGCTACAGTAAGAGGTGTATTTCTAAATATGTGCTTTGTTTTCTAGACCTAACCTCCAAAGAGTTATGCATCAGACGGAGTCTTCTTGTGGTCCTGATACTCTATCATATCTTGGGTTCCTTGGTCTACTTATTTTTCTCCTCAGCCCCTTGAGAGTCATCTATCATGTCATCTTTCTTTGTGGCCCCTGAGAGACATAATTGTGTAGTTTCAACTGGCAATGACTGTTGTGATATGAGGCCCTCAGAGGACACATTTACACAGTTTTAGGATGCAAGCTACTGCTATGGGATGAGGCCTTATGTGGACACATCTACGCAATTTTGGGATGCAAGGAAGACTGAGTAGTCAAGGGACAAAATTGCACAATTCTTGGAGACAGTGGGTTTCGGCTGAGGGAAGGACATTGGAGGAAACCACTACGTAGTTTTGAATGCTAAGGGAGGTTGGGATTTCTATGCATTGCACAGTTCCAATAGGCAATGGAAAATATTGAGGGTTACATATGTGAAGTGTGTAGTTCAAGAAAGTTGGATGAGGCTAGGTTGCTAAGGAAACTCCAAAATTTGGCTAAGTGTGGGATCAGTGGTATTGATGTGAACAGTGATAAAAATTGACTATGATCACACACTTGAAAACTTAGCGATACAACATAGACCATCCAGAACATGTAACACATACTTCGCTTAATGCAACAACCTTTGTGGAAAATTATGGAAAGTGCGGCTCTGATGATAGACTTTGGGAGGATAAAGGTGACACTTTGGTAAGAGTGTGTGAAATGAGTGTGAAACATCTCTATTTTGTGAGGACAACCCATTCTCATAAATATTTCCCCTTGAAGAAAAATAAACCTCCCTTTTCATGACAAGCGATAAGACCCATGCCCAAATATGAAACATTTTATGTAAATATAAAAGCATAAACGACTCTTAAGATCAAAAAGGAGAGCTTGAGATCATCAACTTACCAATAAGTGACTAAAGAATGATCGATCACAATATGCATAGTAGGCTTCGAAATTTAAGTGCAGGTTAAAATTTTGGAGGGTGTTGCAACCGTTGAAACAGAGCCTTCACCTTCTTGATAGCTTCTTTTTAAACCAATCTCTTGAATTCTACGAACTTGGAGAATGTCTCATCTTGCTTCCACATGAAGAAGATCCAACACTTACATGAGAAGTCATCAATAAAAATGACAAAATATTTTTGTCTGACAGTGTAGGTTGTCGAGCAAGGTCCATAAACATCATAATGGATCCTTTCTAGGATTGCATGCGCTTTGCTATCCCAATCATGGAATATGGATTTTACGTACTTCCGCAACGTACATCCTTTGCATACATCCTATTAATTAAGTGATCCTTAAGGGAGGCCAGTGGTTATTTGTTTTATAATATTTGAGGTACCATGATGAAAATTACCAAGTATTTTATGCCAAAGTTCATCGACATTGTGATCTGCACTTTCTTTTCCTTAGTGCCTAATGAAGCACAATCCTCCACATCTAGCTTATACAGGTTCTTCACATGAACCCCGATATGATTCACTTGTCCCATGGATATGTGTCTTAGGAACGCTTTTCCTTTGTTGAATATCACTTCACAACCATGGTAAAGCAACCACTTGGTGAATGCTAGTAGACAGACCCCAAATCCTTTACCTTTACCTTTTTTACTAGCACCTCGTATTAAAAAATTAAAGACAAAATATTTCCTTTCTATTAAGAAATTGTCTTAAAATCCCCCTCCATGAAGCAACGTCGAATGCAACAATAAACAAGTTGTCTCTAATCGTATCAGCAGATATGAAACGGACATAAAATGAATTGATGTTCGGGAAATCTTATCAGTAAAATTTGTCGCGTTCTTCTTAGTCGACTACCCCCACAAAACAAAGCACCCAACAAAATTTTGTCTTTATATAATATAACGTGAATGTTATTTAAATTAAAACCTTAGTATAGGCGTAAGACAATAGTTGCTTGCAATCTGGCAGACTTAGGGCGCACTATGAAAGTCAATTTTACAGCTATTAGATAATATTGTCTTAGATTGATCTCTTTGTGTCTTAATTGTTAATTGTATTAAATAGGTTTCATCTAAAGTGGCCATTGTCTTAAATATAAAGTTTTGTCTTAAAATATTTTTGTCTAAAACTATTTTTGTCTTAAATATAGCATTTTGTCCTAAAACATTTTCGTCTTAAATTGTTTTTGTGTTAATTTGCTTTTGTCTTAAATATAAAGTTTTGTCTCAAAATATTTTCGTCTTAATTTTTTTTGTCCTAAATATAAAGTTTTGTCTTAGAATATTTTTGTCTCAAACTGCTTATGTCTTAAAATATTTTTGTCTTAAACTATTTTATTCTTAAATATAAAGTTTTTTCTTAAAATATTTTTGTCTCAAACTATTTTTTTCTTAAAGTTTATATTTAAGACAATTCAATTGATAATAAATTTTAATGTAAAATAACTAAAATAAAAAGTGATTTTTTAAGACAAAAGATTTCTTTTGTCTTAAAAGTGCCCTTGGTGTAGTAATGTAGTGTTACTTTAAGAAAAAAAAGAGAAACTTCGTTGGCCCATATAGATTCGATGAGTATGAGCATCGTTATTGCTATCACCATGTATATAGGCATTTCTATTTCGAAGAGGGAGAGTGCAAGATTAAATACTTTGGATATATCAAATAGTAATGATCGTTTTGGGGAGATATTTGATTATTATGAGATTATCGATGAATAATATCGTTAGCCAACGAAGTTGTTTACAAGCTCAATGGAGAGTGATATCTATTTACATTATGAAAACTTAGTCATCATCCTCTTACCAAAAGGAATTATCAAAGGATATCATCACTTACACACTATCAAATTTGACACCACAAAAATATATGTATCAAATTATAAAAAAACATAACATTTATTATAATAAGAAGATATAAAAATAATAATTTTTTCATAACACTATATCTATTTTTCTTTCACAACACTATATTTATTTATGAGTATATGTATATTGTTAATATTGCTTACATTTATAATTTTACTTACTAAAACATTTATCATTTTACTTGCTTAAAGTAAATCTGAATAGAAAAAATCTATTCCTTCCTCTAAATACTCAAAATAACGTTAATTAACAAAATATTAAAATTATATCTATCTATATATCTATCTATCTATCTATCTATATATATATATATAAATGAAGTTTTAAAAAATTTCAAACATTTATTATAAGTAGAGGATTTTTTCATAAACATATATTAATTTTATCAATTTTATGAGCAACCTTATGTTAAAAATATGTAATCATCTCTTTTTCTAAACCAATTTTTTTGGTATTCTTTTAATAGGTCAATAATTGATTTAATAATGGAGAATTTCCAAGTCTGTAAAGGGCTTCATCAAGTAAATTTCATTCATGGGCTTGACCTAATGCTTGATGGTCTACTATTGTTGGTCACTCCCCATGATGGGTTTGCACCCCTCTCGTGGGATTGGACCTTTTTGCCAGTGCTAGTGGTTCTCCATTGTCCACATCTGCTATGGTCTAACTCATCAATTCCTCCTCCCCTGGCTCCTCCTCTTCTCGATCTCAGTCTCCTATTGGGTTGGCATTACTCTAACTCTTTGGCTGGTGGTTGGGTTCCTATGGATTGACTATACCTTCTCAGGCGGGTCCACTTTCCTACTTTGTCACTGCCTTTGGCTTAGTTTGGTGTTGCGCTGGGCTCTGCAATTGTCTGCCCTATCAGTTCCTAGGTAAAGGGGAATGACTTCACCTTCTCTGGAAGTGTCATTCGAGGCAGAAATCGAAGCTTTCAATACTCTGGTGGACTCTCCACCTAAGTTCAACAAGAAGAGGAGTTCTAAGTTTGTTTATAAAGATGATGAGATCCCTAAGATTGAAATATGTGCCCCACAAGCCCCCTCAAGGGCTCTGTAACTCATAGAAAGAGGCCTTATATTAGGTAGTTCATGGGCCTTTAACCTCCCTTCGTACGATTAAGGCCTAGGTTTAGAAGAACTGGAATCCTCTAATCAAGGATGTTGTAATTTCCTCCTTCTATGGAAAAGGCTTCTATAACTTTGATTTTGAGAATCGTCTCAATCGAGAGTTAGTTTTCAGGAGCGGTCCATTTTTTATGGGAGCCTAGGGTCTCTATCTAGATCGTTGGAGTCCCAATTTCAACCATGAATGTGATGTTCAATATTCAGTTCCAGTCTGGATGAAACTCCCTTACCTTCTCCTAGATTGCTGGAATGATGCAACTTTCTGGCTTATTGGGAACTCTTTAGGGAGGTATATTGACTAGTCTGAGCATAAAGATCGCCTTTTCTTCTGTACTTGGATCTATCTGGACATGAATTGAGAAAAGGGTCTCATGGCAGTAGTTAACCTTTGTATGGATAGCTGGACGAATGTGCAAGAGGTTGATTATGGTCAATTGCCCTTCAAGTGCAAGTTGTGCTGGGAATATGGACACTTTGCAAAAGGCTACCCTAAAAGTGGAGACTCTGCAAAGAATCTTTCTAGGGATCTTGAAGGTCAATGGACATAGGTTAAGCTTCACAAGTCTTCTAAGTTTCCACCTCTCGCTAGTACTCCAAGTTTAGTTTACACCAACATGGGAGTGTATTCAGCCCCCCCTCAGAGTTTGCCGGTTGGGGGAGGTATCCATTTCGAATTTGAGAATAACTTTGGAAAATTAGGCTCTGTGGCTGGGGCTAAAGGTCCAGATACCCCCCAGCCTCCCCCCTTGTTTTTAGGGGCCTATGTCCCTCATCCCGCCCCCCAAGGCCACACCCCCAAAGGGCAAAAGGAGTCTAGTTGAAGTCCTCACCCCAACAACAGTTTCGAGAATTCATCGGATGAAGAAGAGGAAATGGAAGGCTTCATGACCTCCTATGAAGGTAAAGGACCTATTGTGCAGCTAAACTTGGCCGACGATAGATCAGATGGGACAAGGTAGAAGAAACCCGTCAAAACAAAGAAGAAATCATGACGAAAAACAAACAAGGAAGTCAAAATGGAAAAAACCGAAAAAGATAACAAATTACAACTCCAGCACACTATCCCACGTCAGCTAGAAAATGCATGAAACAAGGGAGGGTGTGGGGGGGGACAAAATGAAACTACACGGGCCCTAGCAAGTGGGCGGGGAACCCCAAAAAGTGATTAATGAATATTATATCTTGGAATTGTAACAGTCTAGGTTGAGTAAAAAGAATCACAAAATTAAAATCTCTCATCAGTAAAGAAAGAATAGAAGTCACCCTCTTGTAGGAAACCAAGATGGACGAGGAGTCTATCAACTCTATTAAACATAAGTTTTGGGACACTGGCAAGATGGAAACACTTAGTTCAAGTAAAGCGTCTAGAGATCTTTGTACGTTATGGAATCTGCCAAAAGCTAAATCTCGTAGGTACTCTAAAAACAACCCATTAGATAGCAACTATTTTTAATATTATTGAAAAGCAACAACTCTTCACATTGATCAATGTGTACATGCCCGTCCACTTCCGAGAAAAGTAAGAGTGTTGGAACTCCCTCATGGAGCTAAAAGCTACAGAGTTTGGGAATAACTGCATTATTGGTGGAGACTTCAATACCATAGTGGGCAATCACAAAAAAGAGGAGGCTCCATCATTCGTAATACCCAACAGGAATACATGGAGGACCTCATCCTAGCCTTGAACCTACATGATGTCAAACCAAAAAATTCCTATGCAACTGGACTAAAAAAAGAGTGGTTCCGAATCATATAGCAGCTCGTTTAAACCGATTTGTTGCTACTTACGCTGACTCTGAATTACAACCTTAAATTCTCCTTCTTCCCTTGGGCCTTATCAAATCATCAAATGATTCAGCTAGATATCTCCATGTCCTTGGAGGTTAACTCAGATTTTTAACTAATATTATTTATCTCTAAAAAAGAATAACTATCTTCTAAATGTCTAGTCTCATTTAAAGAATGTCTCATTTAACATTCTTTATCGTAATTTTCTCTCTCGCCGTAATTAATATTATTTATAAATTAAAACATCATTTATCATATCTCTCGTGGCCCATAATTTTAGGAAAATGTCCTAAAACAAAATATTTACAACTTTATACGAGGGGTGTTACACATTTTCATGTAACAAATACCTTAATATCCCAATAGATAAACGTGGACGTATAAATATTGAGTTTTTAAAAAATCTTATCCTTCGTTCCCCGCCACAAATAGAGATTTAGAGGAAGGTCGAATCATCGAATATGATTCGAAAGTCTTGGACATTTAAACGTTTTAAATGCTAGATTGCAATAGGCTGGGGTTATAATGATGATGTTTCCTTGGTTTCCATGTTTCCTTGGTTTCCATCATTCTAGATTTTCAAAAGTGAACATCGTCAACATCGTCATATGTGTGGACAATGCAGTTGTCTATAATGCGATTTTTTTAAAGTCTTTTTTTAGATTTTTTTGGTCAAAATCAGGCAGCAATTTATTGGAATCACAAGTTTGATAGCTAGTTTCTGCACAATCAAAGCGTCTAAGGAGTTTTTCAAGGTGCTGAATCCAAATATACAATTAAAAACCCAATTTAACTGTAACAAATCAAGATTTAACCTCGATTTCTTCCGCCAGATTAGATTACGTCACCGTAATCTCCAAAAAATCGCATTATAGACAACTCCGGTTACAATGGCTTAGGCAGTGGATGAAAGGATGAAAAGATGACGGCTGTTTGCGTCTGCGTTGAAAGTTGAAATAGTCTATTAATTGAAAGATGACGGCTGTTTCCGTCTGCATTGAAAGTTGAAATAGTCTATTAATTGGAACGTGATGGTGGAAAACTCTGACCGCATGACGGTTGTTAGCCCAAGCTTGTCAGCCCATATAGATTCCATATGTATGAGCATTGTTATCAGGCATATTGGCTCTGTAAAATTAAATACTATGCGTATATGGGCGTGGAAGTATTTCTCTAATATTATTGTTATTAATAATATTTAAGAAATCACATTAATATTATTATTATTAGCATATTAATAACATTATTATTATTATTTAAAAAACAATTATCAAACTATTTAATTAAACTGGTTTATACCGTTTTTTTTGGCATAACACAAATACACTATTACTATCATCATTATAATAATATTATTATATATAACTACTTATAATTATAATAATTATGTTATAATACTATTATAATATATAATAATAATATATTATTATTGTTATTATTAATATTAATATTATTAATTGAATTAATAGTCACGACAAGGTGATATTACGAATAATATTAATAATAACACCACCATTCTTATTATTATTAATTTTATATCATAGTCAACATATCTAGTATATAAAACATGATCAACAATAATCAACCATTGCCAATTTGGTGAAACATATTCAATTTTCTTCAACCATTCTTGAAAAAAATCAATGGTGGTTAATGAAGGTCACCTTTGTTAACCATGGCCACCACGATCATCTATTGTCATTTGTGGTCAACCACTTTGTCAAGAATACTTAACATTCCCAAACATATTCATATATTGCTAAATATTACTAACCATAGTCAACCATATTCACTCTTAGTTAACCTAAATTGGCCATAGTCAAAGTTGTCAACCATGTTCTTATAATCGCATCCATGGTCGAATAAGCTCACCATGATAAAACATGGACAAGAAATTCAAGCCTATTTAATCATGCATCAAGATAGTTCAAAAATGGTCAACTATGATTAACATGGTCATTAATGATCAACCATATTTAACCATAATCCATCATCACCAATCCTTGTCACCAATGGCCTACCATGGTCACCTATGGTAGATCCTTACTAACCCTTGTCCAAACATTGTAAATCCTCTTCAAACTTGTTAACCATGGTTAGCCATCATTAACCACTTTCAACCATGGTTGACCCTCTTAAAACATCATAAATCATGGTCAACTACAATCAACAATGGTAAACCTAAGTAAACTATATACCAACTATAGTTAATCTTAGTTAACCATAGTTACCACATTCAACCATATTTTGGTCATAATTAACCATATTTATCCTTAGTTAGAAATAATTGATCATGGTAATCCACAGACAACCTAGAAAACCATGGTTGACTATGCACAAACTTGGTCATCCCATTTCCGATAAGTGTCTACTTGGTCATGATGGTTAATACTACTCAACCATGGAAACATGGTTGAAAAAGGTTAACAATTGTTAATATTGGCATCATGTGTGGAATAATAAATGACATCACACATGGCATTTCACATGACACCGGAATTGTTGAACATGGTCAACCATTGTCAACATGAACATCATGTGTAGAATAACAAATGCCATCACACTGTTATGAAAAATAAATGTCATTGCTGCAATGTGGTCAACAATAATCATCATTATAATGTGCCCAAAAAGATATAGTGTATTCCTCTTACTATGGGTTGACCATGGTCATTATGCATTAACATAGTATTAATTGTCAAATATGCTAAAACATGATCAATTGTTGTTAGCATGGTCGAACATGGTCACAAAATATCAATTTTACAATAGTTAATTGTGCTCACAATGTCCAACGATTGCAACATGGTTGACTGTAGTGAACACCATCAAATAGACAACATAGTCAACCACAATCAACCATAGTCAACATATCTAGCATAGAAAACATGATCAACAATGATCAAGCATTGCCAATTTGGTCAAACCTAGTCAACCATTTTCAACCATTCTTGAAACGAGTCAACAATTGTTAATGAGGGTCACCATTGTCAACCATGACCACCATGATCATCCATGGTCATCCATGGTCAATCACATTATCAAGCATACTCTAGATTCTCAACCATATTCATTTATTGCCTAACGTTGCCAACCATGGTAAGTCATGTTCACCCATAGTCAACCATACTTGACCATAGTTAACCATGTTCTCTCGTAGTCAACCATACTTGTCCATAGACAACCATCCTCATATAACTATATCCATGGTCTAAAAATCTCACCATGATCAAAAATTGACAACAAGTTCAACCATATTCAACCATGGTTAAATGTGCCCAGCAATGGTTAACATGGTTGTTAATGATCAATCATATTTAACCATAAACAATCAATGTTAATCCTTATCATCACAACAATAGTAGGTGGGGAAGTGTTGGATTGGTTTGGGCTAACCGAGGATCAATCTATACTGCACACGATCAAAACCCTTTATCACTGGCACTTTGGGCAACGACCTGCAAGCATATCACAGTTTCACCTGAAGTGACTATGGGATGATGCAGAACCAGGTTTTTGTAGCCTTGAGGGACCAGGAGATGTGGTATTATTATGTTATCTTATCCTTAACATCTATAAATCACTTCGCCACATCAGATTAATCTCTTAAACATGTCATATAAAACCATAAACTATCATTGCACTAAAGTAAAACACAATTGTAATAAATTCTACTCTACAACAGATAATAAGAAAATATGCACATAAAAACACCAAATTAACGTGGTTCACCCCAGTGTAGGAATACGTCCACAATAATTGTTGCTTAATATAATTAATCTTTTAATAAAAACTAGTTCTTGGCCTATGCCCTAAGTTGCAGGTTGTTTGCGCACTTAGTTGCAAAACCTCTCCTTTGCTACCAAATTACAAATCAAAATAATTCTCCCATAACATCGATCTGGATCAAAATTGGTTGATATCTCTTCTTATTATCTAACCCTATATATACTATTACATTGTAGGGTTACATCATCACAATATCATGGTCCAAATACCATGGACTCCTTAAAACAAGCAACTATGGTCTGAAAGCCCTTTGATCCCTTACAAAATTGTGCACTTTTAAAAAAAGGAGGGGCTTCCACTCACCCCAAAGCCATTACGACACCGTGCAATATAAATGTGCTCTGTTGCACGCTCCAACCCACAAAATGCAGATGCTTTTCCAAAATCTAGGCTAGGTTGGGTTGCACCCAACAAGCCCCCAACATTCACATGTGACTCGTCCTGAGTAACTTAGCTGATTTTCCTCTAATATTAATTGCAATGTTGTTGTAGGTGCTATTGAACTGCTACAGAATGTCTATGACCTATTTTTCTTTGTTTTGTACTTCCTCTATCAATGCTTTTGTTGCTCGTCTCGTAGCCTTCTGCACCACTGCCTCCTCTCTCTATCGAAGCTCTTGAAGCTTCTCATCCACTTATTGTGACAGTTGGATAGCCTCATCCTGCCATGGATGATTTCTCTCTATCAAATTCTACTCTTCCTTCCTCACCTCCTCTATATTCTTCTGGAGGGAATTTCTCTCATTGAACTTTGCAAGATTCTATGAGATTGGTAAGGTTCTCATAGTTTCCTAAATCTCCTCTAGCTGCTGACCCTTTTGCTGAACATCCTCTTGTAGTTTATGTGCATTTTTATCTTCCTGTAGCAAAGTCCAAATTTGTAAGCTCTCATCCAATAGCTTCCCAAAATCTTCCACTGTTGTAGAGATTTTATCCATTGACCCCTTCAGGTCAGCCTCTCTTTGCTCTCGCACTTCCTTTGGTGTAGTTGGTTATAGCTTCATTTATAGATCATTGATATTCATCTCATATGTAAATTGCATGTACATGATCTTATCCTTATATGCTTTTACTCCAACCTCAAGGATTTCGGCCTTGTCTTCCATTGGTTCCTCTTCTTGGACATCAATGTACAAAACCTTGTGACATGTTTCTTCAACCACATCCTTTAGCTTTTGTGGTTTTTTTATTGCCTGATCCCTCTCCTAGATTGCCTGGTTAGGATTTTTCTTTCGTGAAGCTCATTCTCTCTCTACCTGAATGTTTAATTGCAAAGTGAGTTGTTTTAACTTCTTCAACTCATCGATGGTCTATAGATGTAGCTTGTCTAATCTCTGAAGTGGCACTGCGACGATGTTCATGTTCACGTACCTCCACTCTTTGGCCTACTGCTCTACCTTCATAGAGTCAAACTGCAAGGTTCTAGTAGCTATCATTGCTATCCGCGCCCCAACAGTAGGCTCTACTAGTCTTTCCTCTCCAAGCTTCTCCTCTGCCTGCACTAGCTATCCAACTATCTGTGCCAGTGTCTTCAGTTCTGCAATGTGCTTCACGAAACTTGTTACCAATGTGGTGTACTGATCCTCTAGATTGATCCATGATTATGTTGTTTCTTCTTGAATTATGTCCCCAATCTGGTCCAAGTCCCCATTAGTGAGGACAAATGGCATTATGTCCTTTGTCTTGTCTTCCTTCTACTTCGCTTTTATTCTTGTGGTAGCTTCAGTGTGTGCCTTCCTCTTCTCTTTGACTACTGGATTTGTCTCTATCTTTTCAAACTCTGTGTTATGCTCATCACCTTGTTGTAGCGGCTACAACCACCCTCCAAAACTTTTCCTTAGCCTATTTTGGAGCTCCCTACGAACCTTCACAATAGCATTTTTCTTTGTCAAGTCCCCAAGCTTCAGTGACTTTCTTGCTCAAAGGTAGCCTATCGATCACATTTTGATCTTTTCCCTACATAGGTTACTCACTCGGACTTGGTCTAGTTGCAGGCTGAACAACTTCCCCTTGAAAATTATGCATTTCTTGAGGGCGACTAGCCTTCCCACTAGAAATTGTGTAATCCTCTCTAAAAGCCTGTTGGGCTCCAGGATTGTGCAATCCTTCTAGCAAACCCTCCCAGTAGGATTTGCACAAAGTTTCCCACCAGCAAGCTGTTCAGCCCAATATTTGCGCAAAACTAGGCAGCAGTCAACTACTCAGCCTAGAAATTGCTCAAATCTCCTAGGTAGCCAACCCATCTCCCAGCCAAAAATACACATTTTTCTCTAGCAGTCAAGCAGTCTCTTGGATGTGCACCTGAGTTGACCAGTTCCCTTCAGGATTGAGCAAAACTGACTTGCATTGATGGGCTGCTTCTCCCAGGGTAGCATGCAAAGGCATCCCTCGTTTCAGAGATATATGTTTAGTAATTGAAAGTTACATGTAAGGATCATTTCAGAAACCTCCCACTAACTGTCGCTTCCCTTAGATTTGTGGCATGCGTATCCCAACCTTGACGTTATCAAAACTCATCAACTGGATGCTGCAGAGCTCATTCCTCACATCAACCTTGTAGCTCTGACATCCCACATCACATCTAAGAGCAGTTAGCACATTCAGCTCAGTTGTTTTGGGGAAAGCTCGCTTCCCATGCCTTGTGTTGACTTTCTGTCGCTTTTTGTGTTTTCTCTTGTGGGAGTAGCATTTGCTTGATTTCTTTGAATTCTTGCTCTTGTTTACATGTATACTATTTTTTCCTAGCCCTGTTTCAGTTTACGTTGCTATTTCACTACTGTTGCATGCATGAAACTATTTTGCACGAACATTCGCCCAACCGGTGAATTGCCTCACCCACATGCATGTTGATCTTCTTGCAGCATCCTTCATACATGTTTTGCATGCACTATTAATCACTTCTACTATCACTTTGTGTCACCATGCATTCATTGACTTAGTTGCTTTCAGTTGCTCGTTGGCGAGTCGGGCCAACCTTGGCTTGGGCTCTGCTTTCACCAAGGCTACATTGCACAATCTGGGAAACGAAGGCTCACCTTCCTCTACATATTTGTGCATTCCTACCAAATAATGGCCTCCAAGACTGTTTTCGGCATTTCTAGAGGATAGTTGCTGCTTGGCCCAAGAAATTGGGCAAATATGTCCCTGGGCCAGCAGTCATTCCCAGCTGGAATTACAAAATGCACATTCCCAGTAGCCAGCAGCTAGACTAGACTATGAATTGCACAGTTCCAGTAGCCAGTCAGTCTCTCGGTAGCCTGAACTGTGGATTTTTGCAGTCTTGGCAGTCCGTCTCTCGACCTCCTGGCCGAAATTGCACAACTTTCATGATCATTCACCCAGGCATGTTGCAAGTCAGTTATCATGTCCATTCTAGTTTTCGACTAATAGATTGCTTACTACGAGTCTTGCAATGTCTCCAGGTATCACAGGTGTTCATTTGCCTCTCAGTAGTATAGGTACAATGGCTTCCAGGAGAACAGAGATGAAGACAATGTTCATAGCATGCTTGTGGATGAAGTTGATCAAGTGTTTATGAGCATTCCCACTCACAAAAAAATCAAGTTATTTGTGGACAAGGACATCAAACAACAACATCACAGCGAGCAGCATCATGAACGACAGTTGAAGGCAACATACCAAATGCAACGAATGCAACGAATAAAGTGAATGCAATGAATGCAAGAGGATGGTTGTTGACAACAGAGAGGTGAAGGAAAGTTGAAAGA
Source organism: Pinus taeda (assembly GCA_000404065.3). Taxonomy (NCBI): domain Eukaryota; kingdom Viridiplantae; phylum Streptophyta; class Pinopsida; order Pinales; family Pinaceae; genus Pinus; species Pinus taeda. The sequence continues at coordinate 21,766 of APFE031185255.1, forward strand.
TCAAGTAGATCCACTTATAATGAAAGAAACTTTGGAGACTCAAGCTATGAAGTGACGACGCGACATGAAGATTGCGCGAGGGCAAAATATGGAACAAAGAAGGGGTTGCATGTGATGAAGCAACAACTTAGGAAGAACATGAAGGTGCACAGACAATCCAATGAGTTGTAGCAGGAACAAGAACAACAGTCGGTGCAACATGCACTCACGAATGAAACTGTGCTAGTACAAGTTAAGAATCCATCCCAACAACTGACATAGAGTAAACATGATGAGAATTGTTGTTGATTACATACAAAGGATCTAGTAGCATGCATGTTGTTGAGTGCACGCATGCAATCCAACCCACTCAACACACTGACCAAGGCGAAGACAAGAAACAACTCCAACTGGGGCTGAACATGCACTTTGGCAAGTTGATGTGCATGACCAGCAACACACACTTGAAGATCAACACAAACACTATTGCTAGTTCAACCGTACCCAAGGAGACCACGCGCATGTTAGCAGAACGAGTTGGATGAAGGGGCCAAACAAATGCACCAGTTGCAACAGAGATAAGAGTTCACTTCAACAAGATGTCACCATGAGGTACATGCACACCATCACGGATGACCAAGCTTGGCATCAGCTCACCAACTTCACCATCACAAGCATGTCAAAGAGTTGGTCTCACCACATCGGACCGAGTGTCAGTGATGTCTTGCAAGGCTTGCTGATGACATGTTGTCTCACATGAGTACATGTGCATTGTAATGTTGAGTCATGTCAAGTTTATGTTGAGTGTCAACAGTTGGATGTAATAGTCATAGAGTAGTTGAAGAGTCATGAGGGTAGTTGAACTGTCAAAAAAGGGAATGTCAAGGGTCACCCCACCCTTTGCTATAAAAAGTCCCTCATAACTCATTGTATGGCCTTTTGGTTAGCCAAGATTCTACTAAGACTATCTTGAAGAAGACTTAGACAATATTGTAGTGCGCCTTGGCTTCTCCACTACATAGAGCTAGTACATCTCTTTGGAGGGGTAGGCAGATGTGGTTGTAACGTTCCACTGTTGGGGCTAGTAGGTTTACATGGTGTATTGTATGATTGTCACTTACACTTCTTTAATAATAAGAGCCAACACATTTTCATGCATATGTTGTTATTGTAGTTGGACTATTCGTTTTGCCTTAATGATATATGTTTTTTAACTTATGTACTTGTGTATGAACTAATTAACATGAAATTATATGAATCTTGTTGTTAATGTGTTACATATTTTGTTAATGTTGTCACTGTCTATGTCAACTACTCTACCGACATTAGAGAGACCTCTCTCATGAACCTTGCTATATCAACCATCACACTCATCTCGAACTAATTCATGAGTGTTGTTTGTGTTATCTTGCCTTGTATGTTGTGACTACAGCATCCAAGTGGACTGCTCCGCCACAAGTCATACATGTCCTTTGTGTGGTGTGTTCCTAGCCAAGTTGGGACTGATCCCTTTCAACCTGGAACTCACCTTCACCTTCCTCTCCCTTCGAAATGTTGGAAACTCTCATACACATTCCTTTACTCTCTACATTAGTCACATCCTTTCTACTGACAGAGTTATCTTACTTTCCTTTGTGTAACATCATGGCCAAGGCATTACCTTACAACCCACTACTGGGACTCCTACACGAAATGGTCTGAGGTCTAATTGGGACTTCTTACCAGGGATATCCCCTTGACGTTTTGGTGGGTCCAGCACCATTAACACACCTCTAGGAGGAACCTGGATACCCTCACCATATTGCTTCTCTTTTTCTAACTCTTGCTCATCCTTATTCTTCCCACTCGCTTCCCCAAAATGCATAGTATCCTCTTCTAAAGGAGTATCCTTCATATGTGTCTCTAGTGCATTGATCCACTTCGTGGACCACTATTGTATTTGTGCTAGGAGATCCTTGTCTATCACTAAGTATGGTAGGGGATGCCATGTCTTCCTTGTGTCCCTGCTAGCCTGCATGTAAACCTTATGGAAGTCACCCTTAAACTTCGTGATAGAGCTATACTACTCGTATAGGTTCAGTGAAAGGTGAGGGTGTTGGTTCACTAATATGTGTATATATATCACCAATCTATCCTCATAAATGCATCATTGTACGTGTTTCAATCACAAATCTACTTTTTAACGGTCATATTGTCCTGAAAAACATCGAAGCATCCCATATTGTAGCAAAGAAACCCTTCTTATGTCGAGGCTCCTATGAAATTCGACATAATCAAGAATATAGTGAAGTAACTTCCTATGTCAAAGCTCTGTCTGCAACGTAGTTTATAGTCCAGTTCCCACTTTCAACTGCTGGTGTCCCTAAGACTTTTCTCCTTTCCTTAGAGCGAAGCTGTAGGGGCAGGGTTGTCCCTCTACAGCTTCACATCAACCTTAAGGGCAATATTCATGACTCCCAGATCTCCTATTATAACCTTCATCTCTTAAAACATGGTGGGAAATAGTTCTTAATATTCATGAAGTAACTATGTAAATTTACTCACTATATCCTCGTCCTAGTAGTCTCCTATTGTTGGAAACTTGGGTTCTTTCTCTGACCCTATGTTTAACTTCTTGGTCTTCAGTGGCTTTGTTATGTCTGGTATCTCTAGATCAGGTCCATTTACTTAGTGATCTCCTTCTAACTATTCTATATAAATGTTACGATGATCTTCTTCTTCATCTGATGTAAGGTTATAACACTCAAGTGAATTTTCTATATGTGTAGCCCAATCAGGTTTCTGCCATGCTAGTGGGGTTACATTCTCAAACATCCTCTGCTTAACTGTCTCAAGGACCAAATCTTTGTATGGGAAATCACCCTCAAATCTGAATGTTAATATGAATCCATCAACCACATCTGCCCAGTTCGTGGTACCATGTTAAAGCTTTGTTTCTAGGGACTAGTTCTTAGGGATTGTCTCTAATGTATGAATGAGCCATTTACTCTTGTTGTGGAATATCCTTCCATGTTGTAGTGCATAACTGGATATGCTTCCTAGGATTAGTTTCAACATCATATTTTATCTCCATATATGTATCTATTTTTCCAAACCTTATCCCTATCAGTCTTAGAAATTTCTGCCAACCTCCTATATTATTCTTGTGTGTATTCCACCATCTAGCAGGGGTAACTTTCAAGGCTATATCTAAGGCTAACAACCCTTGATTTTTTGGAAATTGTTTTTCATAATTATCAAGAAAAGTATTTACATCACTTAAGCCATCATAAGAAGGTAGGTTGCATACCTTAGATATCATACAACGAACTGATATGGTAATTCTTGCACAATGCCTTGTCGGTACTTCATGCATCCTATTATACCAGTTCTCCAACTCTTCTTCTGAGTTCGAGGTACAAAAAATATCATGCTCCCAACTCAAATTTCCCTTTACAGTGGGCTTAACACATTCTTGTTCTTTGTTGTCATTTGAAAGATATTGCCTATGTCAGTTGTACAGTATTCATCTTTGAGTAGTTCTATATATCTTACTCCTTCTTACGGATCGAAGGGAAAAATTACTCTCATATTGTTTCCTTCAAATATCATCCGTCTCTTCTTCAAATTAATTATGGCCATATTGTTGAATTCCCAGTCAATTCTGAGAAATGCAACACAAGGGCTCTTGTCATCGATGATCTCTATTAGTTCAAAATCAGCAGTAGTGGGAAATACTTAAATATACACTGTGACACTTGGTATTCTACCTGGAGGGAAGATATTTTTCTAATTTTCCATCCTTAACTGAATAGGCGACCACTATAGCTTTGACTTACCTATTAATTCCCATGTCTTCTTTGTCAAGACATTAACATCAGATCCAGAATAATTTGATCCATCTCATACTCTCCTATCTACACACTAAGCCTCATCTCTCTTCCAGTTCTCTTCTGTCGATGCAAATTATTGACTGCACACATCTCACTTCACGGTGTTTCTTTGGATGCACAAGAATCTATCAACTCCTTCAACCCTTCTACAACCTTTTGATCTCTTAACAATTTCATGCAAGTATACAGAAAAGACTTGAAAATACCTACTGGATTTGTTGAATCATGGTCTTGTGTCGGAGCTCAATTTTGTATCGAAGTTGATGGCACGTCACAATTACTTTTCTCATCGGGCTTTGGTTGTGCATTAGGGATCAAAGCTTCAACATCCATAAAACTTCAGTTTTCTCCAATAAATACTTCTTTTTATTTATGAATATAAAAAACATGAACTTTCTCAACAGTATTTTTCACCCATGCACTTTCAGATTCTTTCTTTTCATCTTCTTTATCACTACTGGTCACAACTCCACTTCTACTGACAATACTAATTTGAGTTTTGTTGATCCTCCTTTTAGCAATCATCATTTGGATATTCTGTGTCGGCTGTTGATTCCTTTTTTCTTTCATATTCGCCATAAGTACAGGACATTCTTCAATTACATGACCAAATGATTTAGAGTACTTACCAGTCATTGTGGGGTTCTGGCAGTCTCATGCAAAATGAACTGGCTAGCTGCAGTTATAGCAAAAGGTCTGTCCATGTCCTCAACCAGCTCCACCACCTCGACCTCTTCCTTGGTAATCACCTTGACCACCACGTTGTCCATTTTCCTCATGCCTGTTCTCTTCCTCATGCATTCTATAAGCATCCGCATTGTGCTCCATCATTAGTTCATGAGCACGATAATTATTCTCATCATGTCCTACTGATTTACAAAACTTGCAATATAGATTCTGTGGAGTCTATACATATTTTTGTAACAAGTAATAATATTTTGAATGATGTTGGCCACTAGTCTTACATATTTTTCACCACAGGTTGGATCCTGCATTTAAGGGATGCAGTGCCCCACCAGTGATGTAATTGCTGAAGATAGGGCATTTCTCTTTAGAATGGTCCTCCAATCTACACTTCGTACACCACACTTCTTCTCTTTTATTGGTGTCTTGTGTATGTAGTGTTAGGTTTTCTAGCTAATCATGATTCTGTTGCATGCCTGCATTAGTATCTCCTACAGGCAAAGCTTCCATTTTGATCGTAATCTGTAGAGCTTCGACTTGAATTTCTATCGTTTGTTACATCAATGGAAATCCGATATGTGGTAGCAATGTAGCGATAAAACATTCTTGATGTTGCTGCAGAGCTATGTGAAAGCTTACTTGATCGAACAACACCTTAAATCTCTGATCAAACTCCCAAACAAACTTAGTAGGTTTATGTTTCATCTTTTGCAACTAGGTGATGCACTCCAACTCAGACTTCAACTTCATACACTCTCTTATCAGTGATATTTTAATATCTGCAATTTTTTATTTTTATTATTATTATCATTTTTTTTTCTGATTATTTGAATACTTTATATACCATGTCAATGCTCTATCTTAGAGCGTAGTAATGAGTTTCACTTTATTTATATTCTCATCATTGATCTACTTCACTGTCCATACAGCTTCAGAGAAAAAGAAAAACAGTTTTAGATCCTCCAATCTAGTTCCTTTGAAAATGGGTGACTTAATATCGTAAGCC
>APFE031185260.1:0-16708 GCA_000404065.3 Pinus taeda
AAGTTATAGATATGCTCAGCTTCTGTGATTGCACCTCTTGTTTAGTTGGTTAATTGGTACAATTCATGACTACACGATGCAAATTGTTATTTTGTATTCAGTAGAATGCTTTGAGTATCCTGGGGTCTAGCAAGGACATTGCACACATATCAGACTGGCTAAAGAGCTTCCAAAAGCTTGAGGCCAACAATTGCTAGTGTCTGAGGAAAATGCGTGAATCAGACCTCAGCCAGAGCCATTGATCAAAGCATTGTGTCCCAAAGAATATAAGGGCTTGATCTCTGCATCAAGCATATATTATCCGAGAAGGTGATTATGCCTTGCTACCTCAGGAAGGTGGATGGGTTCACCACACCTTTCCTCTACATTCATTGGCATGGATGATCTCTCTTCTTTAGAACTTGCAGAACATACAATTCAGCCTATCTTTAATTGCATCAGATTTGTTTAGAAGAAATAGGGTCGGGAATACTTTATATCAACCTCTGAATTTTTCTGAGTTAGCGCTCACAATTTTAAGTGCTTAGCAACATCTGTACAAACTGTCCAACTCTAGTATTTATGTAGCATATCATGAACACTACACTGATTCTCAAAAATTTCATGGGAACAAGACGCTGACCATGATTAGTTGCAATCATCAGTAAACCACACCCTAATCCATTCACCTGTTGATCCATCTTTTGAACATTTCATTATCTCGACAGTGAATGAAAGCAAATGGGCATATTTGAGTCATGTCTTTCAAGCTGAAAGACTGACAACGACTTACCTTGCAGACATCACATTGCATTTTGCAGTGCTTGGCACAGCCTTCGATCAGTTGTGCCACTATCACCCTAAAAACACAATAACTCTCTAATCACCTTCATCTAAAAATATTATGACGGAGTCCGTTACAATATACAATTCTAACTGCAAGTCAACCTTCCATATCTGGAAATCAATGTCCCACATACAAACATAATTATCGAGGTATGAAGGTGCAAATGCAAGGGTAGGTGCAACTGCAAATGTGGATACAAGATTTTTTTGATGCTGGGTTTGGTAGGCACTGGTGCAGCCTTATATTTAGTATTTACACTTAACAAAAAGACACAGATAATAAAAATATGAGAAAAAGATACAGTTGGAAAAAACCATTATAAACCAGTAACACTTCTTAGAGATCTTAATTGTTATCAAGTGTCCACCTCACATATCAAAGACGCATGAGTTGCATGACCTTGAATGACAGTATATAGTTTTTCTATTGCTCCATTCAATATAGGTTTTCCTTATGTACCAATATCAGGGGTGTCAATGCTTGCTGTATCTATCAATATAACTATGAACTTGAACCATTTGTATAATCATGCTGCATTTCCAGAGATAAAACAGTAGCTACATATAGTAAAGTTTAAATTTGAATTGGCTGTATAACCCAATACATCCCACCACTCTGTAAAACAAAATCTTTCTTAATCTGAAGTGGGGAATCTTCATCATTTTAAGAAAATAGAACCTGGTTCTGATAATTAAATGGTTCCATTACCCTATTTGCATTGAAATTATATTATTTGATTGTTATTTGGCTATTGCAGATATCTGATGCTCCCCGTCATAGTAACATATGCCTTTGATATCACGTGCAACCACAATTTCATCATTGCATCAAATTGTTTCTATGACATAACAGTGATCCTAGTTTTGGGAAGGATTAGGAAAATAATAATCAGTTGCATTCTAATATCTTTTGAGGGAGTGATCCTAGTTTTGACTATGGTCTCAAGGGTGAAGAAATAGTTCTAGCTTTTTGTTATGGCACGATTTGTCCCTAAAACGTGTAAGGTCTTCACTCGATGAAAAATATGCAGAACTTAGAAGACAAACCACTGTCACCTCATTCTATCTTCCCACTCTTCAAGATGATCTACGACCACCACTAGGGCGGCTTCCCTATAAAATGATTCATCTTCTATGACTTATAGGTGCCCAACAACAAAAGGGATTGTCAATCCTCTGTTTATAATTGAATATATTATGAAGATATTCTGTTATAATGAGGCTGAAGATTAATATTTATATTCTTAGGAACGTAGTGCTTCAAGGGTACTGTGGTTTGTGCATAAAGTATTGGTGGATTTCAAGAGGAGTTGTCGCAAGGTAGAGTCACCCACTTTCGACATTTCTATCACAAGACAAAAACACAGAACGGAGTGGCAGGGTGACAGCGTCGGTAGACTACTCTTTCAAGAAAACAATGAATCCATCCATGCCCATTCACTAACAGGGGATAGATAATCTGGAATCATGATGAAAATTTCGGTAAGTTCACTTTATCATTAACCATTGGTTCTCTTGATATAACAGTGATAAGTGATAAGCAAAATTTAGCTTTACTTTACAGTATCATTATCAAAGTCATTGAAATATTGGCAATTGAAAAATAGCATCAGAAAGAATACTGCAACCACTAGTCCCAGGGCGGTTGAGCTAAAACATAATGGCAGGCCTCAAAGAGTAACCGGGGGTAGGCTTGGGTCTTATCTGTGTTTTTTTTTTTTTTGTATTCCACTGCATATGAATTGTTAAGTGACAATGTATCTTGGTGAAAGTAAACTAGGTTTCAATTCTCAGATATTCATCTAAGTAGTTGCAGAGTCTCATCGAAATTTAACACGGTTCCTTGGACAACTATGTACTTGGTGCTTGCACATTTCTAAAAGTTGATATTTATGCAGCAAATTGTTTCTATGACATCATTCATGTCTTTGGGAATTCTACATATTTATTATTTTTTAGCTTTTTTGAATTAATATAAACATTAAGATTGCTATACCCAATCCACCATTCCCCGAGAAATTTGGGGGTGAACTCTACCCATCCCAGACACCTGTACCCCCATCTCACGAGTCTGCACTCCAGAAACTTATAAATACAAAAAAATGTTGCAATGTAAATGAACACAAGTTATCTGCTTTTTTTAATTATATATGATTGAAAAACATGTTGAGTATTAGGAAATAGAAAATTGTCTACTTATTTAAAATGAATTTATTGTTATTTGTTTTTCAGGTATTTGAAGTGTAAAAAATGGTGCAAAAGTGGCATTTATGCATTGAAGTGTCTTGCTTTCCAAATCCAGGTCGAGCAGTTATTAAATTTGTCCTTTACAATATGGCAACAAATCATTTAATTCATGGAAATAGAGAAGTGCCTGGAATGATGACAAACAATGAGGAATATTACATTTCCCTTGTTGAAGGATTAAAAGAGGCAAAACAACATGAGGTCAATGATATTGAAGTCTTCACCAACTCGGAGTTGATATGTAATCAGATGAAAGGCATCTATCGGGTTCGGAAGGACAATTTAAAACCTCTTCATAAGGAAGCAATAAATTGGAGTTGTCAATTTCAACATTTTACCATCAATCACTCTGCAGATACTGAAAAGATGTCCACTGATTTAATGTCCAGAGCATTTTTAAGCACATATGTAGATGCCAAATATGACATAGGATCACCATCCACTGCAACAGAAATCATTGATCACCATCAATATAAATCCCCATTGTGTGAATGGGTTGTCGTTATCATTTTTCTGGGGTCTATCATAGCATGTTTCTTTCACTAAAGAAGAACCTATTAATGTTTTATTTTTCCCCAACACGCAATGATTACAATTTTTTGTATGGGAGACAAATTTATGGACAAATGTAATATATTCCATGTACATGGACAAATGTATTTTGAGAAAAGTAACTGGTTCATGATTTTGTGATTATCATCAATACATTATGATGTTGTCTGATCCTTCCAAACACCTTCTCAGATCTTTGTTTCTGGAGAGATATTGATATGCTATGTGATTTGTTCGTTGGTTGTTGATCAGTGATGAAAGGTTTCTTGTATTTAAAGAATCTATCAATAAACAGATAACATGTGTGATGAGCTATTCTGTTGAGAATCTCATTTTTTGAATGGTGTAATAAGAAAAGGATAGGGATGTATCAAACAAGTGACAGTTATCTGAAGAAGAAAGAAGTAATGAAGTTTCTTAGCAGATTCCTTAAAATGGATTTGATGTAACATGTGAAACTCTTAAAAAAAGTGTGATAGTTATCTGAAGAAGAAAGAGGTAGGTTTCATGATGGTATGGGAAGTACTGTTTGAAATTTTATTTTTTAATTTAAATGTGTTTGTTTCCTCCTAGGGTTTTGGAGAGAAGCAACTTGTATCGTTAGGTGATAAGCTCTCTGTTATTTCTTCTCCACTCCTGTGATAGAAATTGGTTAAATTTGTCAAACCAATTGTCTGCTCGACTTGAATTTCTAATAAGAACTTCAACATAATCACCAATATGTGGGTACCTTTTAAACATTGCTTTTCCATTCTCTCTTTAAAAAACAAAAATAGTTGAGCCTCTGCCTCACAAAATTTCATCTTACACCATTGATTTTCTTCCATTGTCTCTGTGTGAATGGAAACTATTTGAACATCAAATGCTTGGTCCTTGAACAACTACCATTTCCCTCCTTCTCTATCCAGGGCATAGCTTCCGGGTTTTCCAGGTATGCCTGAACACCATAATTAAATAAGACCTTCTCTAATACCTTGAGGATTCCAATGGCAGTGAGTGCAGGAATGTTCCTCTCTTCTGGCCAGCTAGTTGAAGTTCTGAGAGCTGTCCCACTAGCACGATGATGCAAAAGTTTGACAGCCCAACTTTGAACTCTTGCGCTTGGACCACTTGTCATTCTTGGACTAGGATTTGGAGAACATTCTGAGCTACCTTTGTTCTCAGGAAAGGATTTAGCCACTCAGAAAATACTGTTGGGAGATTGCTCAGAACCATAAATCCTCATTGGACTTCTTGAAGGACTAGACATGGAACTGTCCAGCACATTCCTTAATACTTCATTACTTGGAATTTGTTGATGTGCTGGAGCTTTTGTATTAAAAATATCCTCTTTTGGGTGAATATGGAAGATAATGATGGCTAGAAAAAGGACTATCAGGCTTCAACACATCCTATTTTACACATTTCGTGCTAATCTTGGGAGACTGCCCTGCACTTATCACACCAGAACCTCCATAGCCATCGAGAATCCCTTTACCAGCAAGGCCTACATCATTACCTACCACATGAGGCACTGCTGTTTCATCCCCCTGTGGGCACGATACTCCTCCCTGAACTCCCATGAGGGCCCCTTTACCTGCTTATTCAATTCCACTCTCCATCTCTGCAATGAGCAACGTTTCTTCCCTAACAAGTCCTGCTGTGAATAGTGACTCCTGGTCTTCCAAACGCAGTTCTGCTTCCCTGTAATCATCTTTTCCTTGGTCTCAAAAGGTGCGAAGTTTCAGCTCTCTGAATCTTATCATGTCACTGGGTATTACCTACAATGAAGAGAGACTTTTCATTAGCTTCGTCTGGTTGAGCATGACATCCCTGGCATTGGCAGCTTCATGTGCAAGATAGGGAAATGTAGCGTTTGGTGGCAATCGAATCCTTGAGAAATGTGGCGTTGGATATTCCATGAGTTGAAATCAATGTGCAAGAGGTTTGGATGATGACAGAAAGAGATGAATGACTGTTTCCTTTGTAGTTAAACTAGTTCTGTGGTTGGAGTTCAGTTAAAAATAATTGAGAGTATTGTTTTGTTTTTATCCTCTTGCACATGAAGTTCAATTGGGTTAACTTCAACATTGGTGTTAAGCCCAAGTGGTTCAAGCCTCAAGGTAAATAGATAACTGTATGAGTTATTTTAATAATCATTGGATAATGGGTTTCAGAGATGATCTGAAACTGCTTTCAGAGATGAACTGAGTATCCTGAAGTAAGATGCTGAAACTGCTTACAGATAAATTGAAAATGTCTTGAAGTAAGATTTTAAATTTCTTTCCAAAGTATCTTGAAGTAAGATTTTAAACTGCTTTTATTTAATTAAAAGCTTTCTTTTCTTGTACATAGAATAGTCCAAACTCCAAAAAGAATGAAAATCTGTACCTCCACCCATATATATGTTATACATGTGGTGAGGCTTTGTTTTTACAATATAAATCTGTACCTCCAACCATACGTATATATATATGTTATACACCATATATATGGTATACATGTGGTGAGGCTTTGTTTTTACAATATCATGCATAAGTGGTAACTGTTTTCAGAGATAAAATTGAAAGTGTCTTGCTGAAAGTGCTTTCAGAGATTAATTGAATTTGTCTTAAAATTAAAAGTGTCTTGCTGAAACGACTTTCAGAGATTAATTGAAATTGTCTTAAAATTGAAAGATTTCAAACTGCTTTTATTTAATTGAAAAACTTGTTTTTCTAAATAGTCCAAACTCCAAAAACATATAGTGGGAGTGGAAGTCTGTACCTCCACCCATATATGTTATACATGTGTTGAGGCTTTGTTTTTACAATGTAATGCAACTTTATTTATGTCAAGGTAAAAGAATGCTACTACAATAATAGACTTTTCCTCTTCTAGGAAAAAAATGTTACATGTTCTTTTGTTTTATAGAAGAAAGCGCTTCCTTCAACATTTATATAATTCATGTCCCGTCATGAATGGCCAAGTATAAGAAAATGTTTGCCATCGAAGCTGCATTCTTTCCTTTAACCACGAACTTGAAGCATTTTCTCTGGCTACAGGTTTTACTTGTATGACAATTTTTTTATAGTAAGTTTCCTTGGTTTCACTGATGATTTGTGTCCAAAATGAGCTGGAAGATTAAACATATTGTAATGAAAAACTGTCTTTGTTCTTTGAGAACTAATCATAAACTGTCTTTGTCCTTTGAGAACTAATCATCTCATTACTTCTATTGCTTGTAATGTTACCCCTGCTTTTATTACAGGCAACTTTCACAAAACAGATTTCTTATTTAACTATCATCTCATTACTTCTATTGCTTGTAATGTTACCCCTGCTTTTATTACAGGCAACTTTCACAAAACAGATTTCTTATTTAACTTCCATTCCAAATGGTAACAGTTTTTAAATTCATTTCGAGTATTTTATCAAAGGGTTTTGCAAACACATTTTTTTTTAATGTTTTTTAAAGAAATATACCTCTTTAATCTGCACTACACTATAGAGGGAGGGTTATTATAGTTTTGAGGGAGTATAACCCTGTAATGTGCAGTACAGTAAAGAGGGAGGGTTCTTGTGCTTTTGAGGGAGTATGCCTCTGTAATCTGAGGGAGGGTTCTTGTGCTTTTAAGGGAGTATATCTCTGTAATCTGCAGTGCAGTAAAGAGGGTTTTGCATATCTCTGTAATCTGCAGTGGAGTAAAGAGGGTTTTGATTCACTGTCGTACTTTGGATTTCGTCTTAAAAGAACCCCTTTCAGCGTTTTTCTCGGCCTTATTTATCTATCAAGGTCAGGTATTCAACATTAAGTTTGGTCTGATCTCTTTATTGTATACCACAGATTAGTAAACTCTTCTATAAATAATCTCTCACAGCAAAGAAAGGAAATTAAGTACTGGAAGATGTCCGAACTGCCGACACAACCTCAGGCATTCCTCGTGCTGAGAGGAAGAGAAAACGTATTTTATGAACATAAACAACAACAACAATTTTATTATCACCATCACATTTCAATTATGAACATTGTTGAAAGTAATTTAAAGACAAACATGTGGACATGCACATTTTTCTTGCATTATTTATGGCACTTGTTCAAAAATAACAAATCATCATCCAAGAATTGTCACTCAACAATTGATCAATCCAGTAAGATTCACCTTACATACATCAAAATTTATTGTTCATGTATCATTAGTGATGTGCAAGTGGAGAAATCAGATTTCACATCCCAAGGTTTTGGGACGGTTGGAGAGACTGGATTATAAAAGCATACATAGATGCAATTATAATTTCAGTTCTGCTGACAATTTCATCAGAGTATTGTTGTTTAAATGAATTAAATGCATGAATGGAGGGAAGAAAAAATTCTGTAAGATTCAGCAGAAGAACATTGTGTGGCAAAATGTTTGGTGCAGAGCAGGGAGCTCAGGGACATGTGCTCCTCCAGATGCAGTTGACCCTTCAACTCTTCCTGATTGGGAAGCTGTTTCATTAAGCTCATGTGGGTTGCAGCTAAATGTGCATAATTTATTGGGGCAACTGCACATCATCAAACACATAATAATCAGACCAGATATAAATTTAACTACTGGCATTTCCATTGTAAAGGAGAAACAAATTATAGTCCTTTAAAGATTAACACCCTACTTGAAGATATTTTCGTTGTACTCCTTTGATACCTGCAACCAAACAAATACACAGTTAGAGTCAAAACGTCAATAGAATTGGGTTGTAACGTCAAAATAAAACCATCAAGCATTGTTTCTTACACATAAGATAATGCATGGACCAAAATATGGAGATCATCCACAGTAAAACTATTCTCATCAAGTAATACATGGTAATGAGTAGGTAATTCATATATTGGAGGTGCTGATTATATCAACCCTATTCGACATTGGATAGAGCATGCATTAAATGAATTAAATGCATAAAAGTAAGTGATTTGTGTACCAGATTCTCCTGCTAATTTTGTTATTGTGAATTAAATGAAAAGTGTAAAAGAAGAGAAATTAAAGCTACCACACTTAAAACAGTCTTTCGGTTTATAAACTCAGAAATAGTACTACCTGCACAGATAGAAACTAGAGAAACCAAAAAATAAAAGTCCACCCCAGTAGTCAATGATAATTAAAGCCCTTCCCAGAAGATACTAATATTGGGCTCCACAAACGTGGACACTCACATCAATTCCTCATTTTCCGAAGAAGTTAGATAAAAATGTCATAGTGCACAATGAAGCAGTGTCAAGTTAGTGGTTCAGGTCATTAATTGACAAGAGGAGGGATCATGTACAACACAAATGACATAAGGCATCAAAAGCATGGACAGCACCATGATTTCTTATGTAAAGGAGACAAATTTGTTGGTTGGTATGGACATATTTTTTATTTGTGTACTTTATAAAACTACAAACTTGTATTTATGTAAGCATTGAAGGTTATAGAGTATGGCAGGATGCATAATGTATTGGTTGGTATGGATGTAAGGGCTTATTTGTTTACAAGGAGAAAAAATAAACTATAGCCTCTTGAAGTGATTCATTATGTCCATCTAAACAAAGACATGATATGCAGATCCATGATGGAAAGATAATAAATTCACACAAGCATCCAATGTATCAAACATTGACACTTGAATATGCAATACCAAGCTTTCAAGTGGTATTAGACCTGGGCATGGGCAAGTTTGTAATCTTCTTCAAAAATACCAAATCAGGCCTCAAAATTCCAAATAAGGGGTTTGATTTGTGTCCATGAACAGATTATGAAAAAGGTATTTTTACAACAACATAACAATGGGAAAACATAAATATACTTATCAAATGATAAAGGGCCACCTGACGACGCCATAATAACCTAGCTTATCTATTCTTTGTGCATACCTCATTAATTCCCACTAGAGTTGAAGTCCTTCTGTAGATGATCAGTCATGGTAGAAGATGATGCTTCTCCACTTATTCTATAGTTACCTAGAAAAATGTCAAACGTTATCGCAAAGAAATTTTCTAGAGCATCAAGGTATATGTACACACACAATGAAAGAGTGTCAAATGTACCTAGCATGGCAAGTAAGGTTGGATGGTCTTGCATCTCCCTTTGGTCTTGGGTTATTGCCATGGTTGGGGATTGTTGCATTGCTATAAAAATAAACATACCACATGTTAAAGAATAGTGATGATTAAATAGTTAAATCTAAAATCATGACTATATTCAACACATGAAACTAACCTGGAACCATAGAGACGGCATTATTTGATCGATGACATCCTCGCTTATTGAGGTATCGAAACTCAAATGGTTCATATTCTGATGGATCAACATTTAAATCAATTCCCAAACCATTGTTTTTTCTGCTGCTTCTTCTTTGCTTTGTGGGGCTAAGGAAACTCTTCTTCCTCTTCAAAGATGGATCAAGAGATTCCAATCCAGGTGTGAAGTCAAAATCAGTAACGTGCAAATTATTGAATTCATCCAACATTTTTTTAAGCATATCAGTCAACTGGATTGTCTTCGCCAAAGTAGTAGGAGGATTATCTAAAATGAGATGTGTATAGTGAAACAACTCCTCCCTTGCCAAATGAAGTGCCTCGGCATCTTCATCATGGTTTTGAGGCTCTATATTGATCTCAGGTGGGTCATTGCATATGTTATCCTCTGCATGCTGATGAATCAATGGATTTGAATTATCCGATTGGAAATACAACCAATTAACTTTTATGGCATGCTTGCAAATGTTTCCACGGATAGACCATGGACATTCACACGTTATAAAATCCTTATGATACCAGGTGACAAGGTATTTTTTATCTCGATCTGTCTGACTTCTCACCCAATAAGCACGGGTTATGTTCTCATGAGGACAACAATCAGTATCCATAATTTTTCTTGCTCGTTCCACTGATGATTCTAGCTGCTTTTCTCTCTTGTAGTTGTTTAGAAATCCTTCTTCTTTTAAGATTTCCTTGAACCGATAACAAGGTTCAACTGTTGTTAGTAGCATATGCAATAACCAATCCATCCTCCGGGCACATTTTTTCCTTCTGTCAGATAGAAATGTTGTTTTTAGGTAACAATGGTATGACTCAACAGCATTATTGGTCTCCTGATTTGCATGAGGAAACTCCCGACAACCTTTCACCCACATACCTAATTGCAAATAGAATGATGTCAGTCTCACTATATCACCTTTATAAAAGAAAAAAATGCATATAATATGAAAAAAAATGTTTACTTACGAATCTTATCTCCAGTGACCCAATTCTTGTTGAAATAGTCTAAGAACTTCTCTTCATCTGCAAACTTGATAAAAAATTGATTGATTGCATCTTCCACTTCATAATTGAGAGTGTGTTTCATGATGAAACCTAACTCACTGAACATCTCTTTGGCCAACCGATTGACATTTTTCAACCAAGCCCTCCGTACATGCCAAACGCATAAGATCACATCACAACCTGTGATCCTCCTGCCATATTCAATGCATTTTAGTGTGGTATTTTTAAAAAAAAATGCAAGTTTGGTTATATCATGACAATGTTAAGTTACCTCAAGGCACTGATTTCAGCCAGTGCATCATCAACCATGAAAGCATTGACTTTCCAATCAGGACGGGTTTGGAAACACTTGCACATGAGCTGCTCCAGCCATATTGCAATATCATCTGATGTGTTTCGTGATGCCACGACCCATGCAACAGGCACCCCGCTTTGTTGTTCATCAAATGCCACGAGTGTATACAATTGATACTGTCATTTTCAACATTACATAAATTCAAATACAAGTTATTAATCATTTACAATGGATACAACTTAAATAAATATATTCAATAAATCATTGGCATATGACTTACCCCATATTTGTTTGTGTTAAATGTTGAATCCATGGCTATTAAGCTATTGTGCGATAGCTTGACCATTGTCTCCAACATCCACTTTGTTTGAATCCCTATTATAAAAGGGACCTCCACACCATTGGGCTTTTGGTAAAAGAAAAAATCTTCTCGATGCTTTTGATACCAAAGGTTTACACTCATTTCATCCTTTTTGTGAAGTTGGTAATTTCCCTTCGCCAACCTATTATAAATGTTTACAATATCTTTCCTGCATAAGAAGAAATCTCTATCTCGAGCTGCCACATCGATGTCAACATGTCTCTTAATGTGTGTTCTATACACTACATCAATAGGCACTCCCGAAAAGAAACAACTCTCTACATATCCAACAATGTCCCTCGAAAGCTTTGGCCTAAGCAAGGCCCTGGTCTCACCTGAAGTGTCACCTTGACCATGACAAGCCCAACCTTCCCCATCTTCATGTTCATATATATTGAAAGTCAATATTGCTCTATCAGGAATTTCATGCATAACTTTCACAATAAAGTGGCATTGTCAACCCCTCTTCTGCACAAATGATGTCCTTCGTTTAGCTGAAATATTTCCTCTTTTGTCCTCTGGGCCAAATGAACAATGATAACTAAACCAAAAATTTAAATTGTTAGTACATACAAAGAAAGATAACCGAGGTTTCAAAATATCTAAACAATATATATTTTAAATACTCACATATCATATTGCAATGCAGCAGTAGATCTTTCTTTTGGTTTACCCTTTGTTTTTCGTACGAATTTACATGGAGCAATAGGATTTTCTTCCTCTCCTTTGATAAAGTCAGCAACTCGTCGTAACGGGATTACAGCAACACGATCAATACCATTGTTTTTTGTATTTATTTATGCCCAAACCAAGTCTTTACTTGAGAAAGTCATTTTTCCTTTGAGGTCTTGCACCTCAAGATCCATGATATATTGCCATTTCTTTCGCTTGCCCATTTTGAACTAATCTGGTCAAACAATATGCAAGGACATCAAAACCAAAATTTCAATCTTAGCAAGTTATTCAACATATATATAAATATAAAACCTCTTTTATGCTTTTTTTGAGGTCTAAAATATCAATCACTCACTTTTTTTGAGGTCTAAACTATCAATCACTTTTTTTGTGGCATTCAATTCCTTTTTTTGAGAGGACCAAAATCAACCTAAAGATCATCAAATTTGAACATGGAAAAATATGGTTTTGAAATTAAGCCCACGCATGTGCAAATTGTGAAGGTCGGTTTGGGGTAAAATAATCAAATTGAACCCCTCTCCAAATCCTATAAAATGAAGTCCCCTCCATCATCATTACACACATCTTATCACACATCTTTCTCTCTCTGAAATGGCCACAGAAGGAAGATAGCTCCAGCAAAGGAGGAAGGGCATGATTGATGTCTTGATTGGGCTACTTGATGGACTGAGTTCCTCTGGACTGAGTTACTTGATGACCATTTCTTTTTTTGTTCTCCTTTTTTGTTTCTGAGTTATTTTATTTATGTTAAAACCCAAAAATTAAAAAGTTCAGCACTGCTTGCTTGAGATTTTCTGTAAATGCCATAAAAGAAGGACCTGCTCACTATGTTAAGAAGGCTAATCCTCAGTACTGTTTGGACTAGGTGGGCCGAAGCCCTAATATCTGTTTCATATAGTCTGAAAGGGTCTTAAAGTGCTGGACATTCCCTTGTGTAGACTGCAGATAGCAAAGAAAAGGCAGAGAAGCCTCAGAGCCTAAGAAGAATAGGCCAAGGTACCTCAGAGCCTGACGCCAGTGAAGAGGGATAGAATCAGTTGCTAAAGAAAAGAAAGAGTTGCTGAGTGTATTTCCTGAAGTCTGTTCACAAATGAAGTTGTGAACAGAGTGTATTTTGAGGGCTAATATACGGTGACCCTAGAGGATCTAAGGGGCTGTCAGTGGCGGATATTTTGAAGCTGATGTACAGTGTCTTTGAATGGCAAATCTACTGTGAGTGCTGAAGTGATTTGGGGCCAATCATACAATGATCTTAAAGGATCAAAATCTCTGAGTAGTTGATGTTTAAGGGCTGATGTACAGTGCACTTGAAGGAGCAAATACACTGCAAGCAGCTGGTGGACAGAGGGGTATTTCTCTGTGGTAAAAGGTGGCAAAGGACCTACCCGGTGTCAAGGCAAATGTGGACCGAAAGGGCTGAAGGAGAAGGGCTTCTCCAGTAAGTTATGATTTGTTCTTGTCTTCTTATTGGGCAGATTGTAGATCTGAATGAGCAAATCACAAGCCCTAAATTTTCTACTATGTATAATAGCTGTAGTAGTGATCAAGGGCCATGATCCCTGGCACGGGAGACCCATGATTCTTTTATTGGTGGTTAATAAGATAGTCGAGTTTTGAGCTCAAATCTGTGTACTTAATTGATTTCACTGCTGAAGAATTCTGTTGTTCAAAGTGCTAGTAAGTTGAGGGCTCCTAGTGTGTTTGTGTGTGTGATTAGCCTCAGACCAGATCTAGGGCCTAGAGAAAAAATCAACAATTTTACTCTGAATTTTGCCAATGCCAGACTGCTGAACAAATTGAGATTCATTGAGGCAACCTTAAATACCCATTGGGTTAGTTAAATGAGTATTTTGCACATACCTGCATCAGATAACACTCTCACTCCCAGGTCTTTGATTTCTAAATGTGGGAGACATGATGAACTTTAGATTAGCTGAGACCAATGGGAAGGGTAAAGACTACCAATTCCTAATATATTTCGCAAACACCAAACAAGCATTTTACCTCCTCACCTTCAGCATGCCAATAATAAGAATCCATCTACAACTTTCAGCATTTTTTATGAACACTTTAGTGCTTATCTCACAACCTTCACAGGAGGGTAGGTCAGTGAATAACACTAACTATAGCATTGAGTCGATAGTGCATTTTGCAGCAGTTAGCTATTTCACACTCTGACATGACAAGGAAGAAATCATGAGTGAGAAGAAATTATTTGCTTCTGTATAGAGAGTCAAAGGTCAGAGGGTCCAGACTGACATGTCATTAAGCATTCCAAAAATACTATTAATGTCCTTCATAGCTCAAGTGTGATGTTGGAATGGTGCTCCCATCGTTTCCAACCAACAGTACAAACATATAATCTTCTACCCTCCTATATCTACATTGAAGGAGAATGTTCTCTGATAAACTTATCCAGGATTACACCTTTTTATGTGCTGTGAAATTTGAGAACACCTTGTTGCATATAAAGCATTGAATTTGCCTGCAGAAAAGTCTGTATCTTGACACAAGGCTAAGATAAAGCTCCCAATAGTATTCTGTAGTTTTTGAGTAGACAACTAAATTGTATTAACCTACCTTTTAGTGGGACTTGGACACTAAAACAATTCACTTTTACATGAAAGCTAGGTTGGGGCCTTAACCCCTGCTAGGCTCAAGAAGTCACTACCATGATTGATTGTTTGCTTGGTTTGACTTATACACGAGTGCAAATGCTTCCTTTCAAGGTTGGTCAAATTCCAAGGCAGTATTATCTGAAGATATTAAGGGCTCGTGCTAATAGAGGAAAATCAAATCTTGAGAGTTTCCTGTAATGAGAAAGGTCTACCACCTTTCTCAGTAATCTAGAGAAATTAAGACACATTTATTAATCAAATATATAATAATCATTAACATCTGAATGGAATTTAGCTAAAGCCTATATGAAAATTAAGAAGCTTTCCTTCCAGCGAGTTGATATAGGATTTGTGAAGGATATCCATTAAATAAGAAAAAAACTTGAAGCCTATTCATGAAACCATAGAGGCTAGCTCTGAGTCCTGACATGCATACTGTTCTGCTCAGCAATGCAGTGAATAGACCATAAAAACATACTGATTTTCATATATATGAAACACGAGTATTAATTTCTAACTTCTAAGCAATGCCTGGAAAGCACACAACTGCCCTGATCGTTAGAAAGGAGGTAGCTCCATGGATAATTTGAAGAAATATGCATGGGACTTGTGACTCTCTCCTGATGCAAAAGCTTACTGCTGCTCTGCACGACATGGCATTTTGGAAATAAATTACTCTCCTTGACACATATACAATAAGCCAAAGCCATAACAAAGAACATGTGCATGTCAGTGTTCCCAGACTCTACTTGACAATAAACTTCGAGTGGCAAAAGAGTCAAGAGATTGACTGAGCTTGGGAAATACTCAGCTAGCAATAAAATATAAATAAAGTTGAGAAAAATATCTCAAAACACAGTGGTGGTGAAAATGAGGACCTGCTGGAAATTGCAAAGTAAAGTTGATTGTTTTCATAAAGGCCACTAATACTACAGTTGTCGGCTAATCATTTTGTGAATCTCAATTATAGCATAAAACCTCGGGACAAATAAAAATATGTATGATAGGTATAAGGACCCTTATTTGTGTATGCATAAGAATATTGTGGGCCATGTAGCACAAATAAAACAAATGTAGAACCTCATAACAGATGGAAAAGGAAAATGGAAGAAACAAGGAGGCAAGGGGTTTAAATCTCTAATTAATTCAGACTTGACTGTTTCTTTTTTTGTTCTCCTTTTTTGTTTCTGAGTTATTTTATTTATGTTAAAACCCAAAAATTAAAAAGTTCAGCAATGCTTGCTTGAGATTTTTTGTAAATGCCATACAACTGAGGTCCTTTGCAAATCTTGAAAACAATATTTGTGTTTGTAACCGTAATCTTACCCTAATTTCCAGATTTAAAAAAAAAGACTGACTCGGATGGCCGAGCAAACAGAATGTAAACTGATCTTTGGGTCCTGATATGGGATTTTTTCCAACAGATTCTTGAAATCAAGCTTTGTACTCTACTATTTCCTTTTCACACCATGCTCTGCTGAGATCACAAGAGATAATAGATCAAGGGTGATCCAATCATTAAAATGCCAATTGAGCCAAGAGTGTAGCAGCAGCAGCAAACCAACACAAATGCTAGAAAGAGAGCTCAAGAATGCTGAGAGAAAAAGAGCCATAGCCATATCAATAAGTCGCCAAACAGAGATTCACAGCATAAGCAATGCACCAAAGAGAGATATTCACGCCATAAACAAAGCTCTATAACAGCAGAGAGAGTGCAATATAGAGAAGGTGGCACTATAAGAGCAAAGGGAGTGCAATATAGAGAAGGTGCCTTTAGGCATATGATACATATAAATCACTTATGAATAATACGAGTGAGGAGTCGTGTATTCATATACCATCCAAGAGATAGGGTGCTAACACTGCGGTGTTTC
>APFE031185261.1:0-21148 GCA_000404065.3 Pinus taeda
AAATTTAAGTATGGGGGATTACGCAGTGCATTATATTAGATATCATTTTGGCATTCAACTGCGTTAAGTAAGTCATTCACGTATGACCATTTCCATGAGAGGTAGTCGTAACTGACTAATTTCTCATGATTTTTGAATAGTTCACTTAGCACTCATTGCATCGGGTGATGCTCACAGGGGTGAAGAAGTGGGATTGAAACTAGTGAAATGTGGAGAACGAATCACATAGCATCAATCATCACTTCCGGGGCTTGCACCCGGTAACCAGGACTTCCCAGGAGATAACCTACATTTCGTATTCAATATTTGCCAACACATCCGGTCCTATCAACACCCTGTTCACTGGTTCACTCAAACTGATAGGAGTATTACAAATCCACCCATAAAGTGTCTCAAACAGACTTATCCTCAATGACTCCTGATACCCATTGTTGTAAGCATACTCTACCATGGAAGGTACTCTTCCCACTTTCATTGTTGATTCATAACATACATTCTCAACATGTCCTCCAAAATCCTATTGACCATCTCTATTTGTCCATATATCTGTGGATGATAAGTTGTACTGAAGGCCAACTCTGTACCCAAACCTGCAAATAACTCCTACCAAAACCTGGAAGTGAACTTGACATCTTTGTCTCACACAATCGTCTTCGAAACACCATGCAACCTCATTATCTCCCTAATGAATACCTATGCTACATCACTAGCTGAATTAGTAGACTTCAATGGAATAAAGTGTTCTACCTTTGTCAACCTGCCAACCACAACCATAATAGAGCCATGTTGTCTAGATGTCCTCAGAAAGCCTGTAATGAAATCCATGGAAATGACCTCCCATTTCCACTCTAGAAGCGAAATTGGCTGTAGTAGACCACCTAGATGCCTGCACTCTGCTTTTACTTGTTGAAAATTCAAACATCTAGCCACAAAATTTGCTACTTCCTTCTTTAGATTCGACCAATAGTAGAACTGCTTCACCACTTTCAATGTCTTTTGATATCCCAAATGTCTTGAATATGGCTTAACATGAAATTACCTCAATATAATTTTCTTGATTTCACTGTTGTCTAACACATAGATCTTATCCCTAAATCTTGTTAGAAATTAATTAACAGAGCAATGAAATACACAAAATATTGTGAAAACACAAATATAGAGATGCATAAAATAAGAGAGACACAAATATACATGGTTCACCCAATTTGGGCTACATCCACGGAGAACCAACAATCCTTCATTATATATTATCCAACAAAATGAAGAGATATAAACTACAACATATTTGTTGTAATTTCCTCTTCGCTCTCACACAATCTCCTCTCTCTCTCTCTCTCTCTCTCAAAATAATAATACACAACTATAATACAATTCCCTCATATAAACTGCAGGTTTCCTTCTAGGGAAAAAACCCTAAATTAACATAACTTCTACCGTCAGATCATCCGCCTAATGAACGACCCAGATTGACTACGAAATTACAATATTTTACAAGACAAAATTTCATGTATTTTTAGCTTCAGGGGCATTGCCCCCGAACCCCTGACAGGCAGGGGGTAAAATTCACTGTCACCCCCCCTGGACCCCCCTAATGGAAATCAAACGGGTGGTTTTGCTACCCCGTTAGGATCAGGGATCCAACGTGGCTGAAACAAAAAACCTATGAACCCAACAATAATTAGACTCCACACCCAACAATATCCCACTTGGAGACTGATTATATAAACTCTTTGTTGCTTGACTTGCTGGAAAATGACTCTACTTCAACCTGGTTGTTTCTCGTCTTCACCATCATACTTGAATACCAATTGAAACTAAGCAGAATCTCAATTTATCCCTAGTTACAACTTTTGTTAACATATCTGCAAGATTCTAGCTAGTGTATATCTTTTCCAGCTTCAACTGTCGATATTCCAACCTTAACCGTGTGAAATGGTACTTGAGTTGTATATGCTTAGTCTTGGAACGAAATGTTGAGTTCTTTTCAAGATGAATGCCACTTTGTTTAGTACTATATAACTTGCCCATCTCCCTCTTCTTGCCCAATTCATCCATAAACCTTTGTAACCGAATCATTTCTTTACTAGCCCCTGTAGCAACAACATACTTTGTTTCCGTTGTTGAAAGTGAAACAATGTTTTGCAATTTTGAAACCCAAGTAATAGTTGTTCCACCCGCAGTAAACACATACCCTGTGGTGCTCCTCCTTTTATCTCTACCACTTTCCCTATCTGTATCAACATATCCCTGTAGAGTAATGTTTGAACCACCAAAGCATAATGCGTGATTTCTGGTACCTCTCAAATACCCGAGAATCCACTTCATTGCTATCCAATGCTCTTTTCCTAGATTGTTCATATACATGCTTAGAACTCCCACTGCATGTGCAATATTAAGCCTTGTGCAAACCATTGCATACATTAAGCTTGCAACTATTGATGCATATGGAACTTTACACATGTAATCCATCTCTTCCTGAGTCTTGGGACACATCTCCTTAATTAGTTTGAAATGGATAGCCAAAGGTGTACTAACTGGTTTTGTGTTCTGCATATTAAATATTTCCAACACCTTTTCTATGTCCTCACTCTAAGAAAATTCTAATTTGTGATTTTTCCAGTCTCTAGTTATTCTCATACTAAGAATTTGTTCTGCAGAACCCAATTCCTTCATTGCAAATGAATTTTCTGCTTTTCCTTTGAGCACATTTCTTTCCTGCATGTTAGACCCTACAACAAGTATGTCATCTACATACAATATAAATATAATATAGCTACCATCATTTTTCTTTTTAAGATAAACACAGTGGTGAGAGTGAAATCTAGTATAACCTTGTTCAGACATGAACCTGTCAAATTTTAGATACCATTGCCTTGGAGCCTATTTTAAGACATACAAACTCTTCTTCAATTTTCACACTAACTTATCCTTCTCTTTGACTTCATACCCTCGTGGATGTTGCATATGTATTTTTTCCTCCTGACCCCCCTAGAGAAAGGTTGAATTTACATCTAATAGTTCAAGATGAAAATATTATGCTGCCATTAGACTTTAAATAGTTCTGGTTGAAGTCATTTTAAAAACAGGGGAAAAAATTTCATCAAAGTTTATACCTTTATTTTGTGAAAACCCCTTCACCACAAGTCTAGCCTTATACCTCTGTTTACCTCCATATTCTTCCTTCAACCTGTAAACCCATTTATTCTGCAATGTTGTTTTACTTGCAGGTAACTTGACTAAGTCCCAAGTCTGATTATGCATCAAGGAGTCCATCTCTTCTTCCATGGATTTCTCCCACTTCTTCTTGGTTTCTACATGAATTTCTTATTCATATCTTTCTAGTTCACCAGAATTAGTCAGCAATACATAATATAATGAAGGAGAGTATGGTTTAGGGGGTCTACTTATCCTGGTAGATCTTCTAACACTGCTTTCAGGTGTTTGAGGTGGTTGTTTTCGTTGTGGTTGTTGTTGTTTTTGTTTTTATTGTTGTAGTTGCCGATCATTATGATTTTCAAGCACCTTTACTTTTTCTATGATCTCATCAAGCATTGTGTATTCTTTATTTTCTTTTCCATGTTTCCTTCTCTGCATCTGATCCTTATACAAGACCTTTTCATTAAATATGACATCTCTGCTCCTAATATTTTTGTGATTTTCATAATCATATAAGCGATAACCAAAATCATTTACACCATATCCAATAAAGTTACATTTCTTCGATTTTTCCTCAATCTTTGTTATATTTTCTTTATTGATGTGGAAGAATGATTCACAACCGAAATTATTTAAAAATGAGTAGTTTACCTTTTTACCTGTCCATGCATCCTTTGGAATACCACTCTCTAAGGAACTTGAAGGCTCTCTATTTATTTGATAAACAAAAGTATCTACAACATATACCCAAAATTGTATGGGCAATCCTACATGCAATCTCATGCACTTTTCACACTCCATGATTGTCTTGTTCATCCTTTATGACACATCATTTTCCTGTGGTGTTCCTGGAACTGTCTTCTCTCTACGAATTCCATGCTCTAAACAGTAGCTATCAAATTATTTGCTGCAATATTCACCTCCATTATCTGATATGAGACACTTCAACTTATTTCCTGTCTCATTCTCAACCAAAGCTTTCCATTTCTTGAAAGTATCAAATACATTAGATTTATTTCAAATACAATAAATACAAGTTTTCCTAGTTGCATCATCAATAAAAGTAACACAATAACGAGAGCTACCGAGAGATGATACCTGAGAAGGTTCCCATACATATGTATGCACAAGCTCTAATTTTCCTTCCCAACTATGATAAATCTGACTCTTTTTTATTTTCGATAAACACAATTTTGACATAAATCCAAATCAACATGCTTCAAACCTGGCAACAAATTTATTGAGTGAAGAATTTGCATCCCGTTCTCACTCAAGTGCCTGAGCCTATGATGCCAGAGTGTTGTATCTACTCTTGTGGAGACTAAAGCAATAACAAAAATTTAAATACTATTGCATAAATACACTGTACCAACCTTTTTCTCCTTTTTCTATTACCAGGGCTCCTTTAGTGACCTTCCAGGTTTTGTTTGTAAAAGTACTTAGCATTTCCTTGCTAAGGATGGCACCAACAACATCATCAAACTTTAAATTACTAGATCCATAGACAAAGTTACTAATAGCCATAACTAGGCCATCCCAACTTTTTGGCAATGAGCATAGAAATAACAGAGCCCTAACTTCATCATCAAAATTTACCCCTACAAAACTTAATTAACTGGTAACCATGTAAAATTCAGTTCAATGATCAACGACAGGTCAACATTCTAACATCTTCATATTAAATATATTCTTCATAAGAAATACCTTATTTGAAGCCAAGGGTTTCTCATATATTTTGGTCAATGTCGTCATTAAACCTTCTGTTGTCGTTTCCTTTGAAATGTTGAATGCTAGACACAACCATATTGTTCCTAATGCGTTTTTGTCGAGAATATCCCATTCTGCATCCATCATACTCATCGGCTTCTTTGATTTTCCGCTCAATGGTAGCTACAGATTTTTCTGATACAGATTATCTTCCATTTGCATATTTCACAACTGGTAGTTTTTACCATTAAATTTCTTCACCTGAAACCTACCATCTTTTGCCATTGCTACCACTCGAACTAGGAACCCCTCTGTTGCGAGTTTATTAGCCAAATAAACCTTCAACTATGATATAAATTAATTAATGGAACAATTAAATTCATAAAATATTGTGAAAACACAAATATAAAAACACATAAAACAAGAGAGACACAAATATATGTGGTTCACCCAATTTGGGATACGTCCACGGAGAAACAACCAACCCTTCCTTTTATATTATCTAGAAAAATGAAGAGATACAACTTACAACAAATTTATTGTAATTTCCTCTTCACTCTCACACAACCTCCTTTCTCTCTCTCCCACTCAAAATAATAATATATAATCGTAATAAAATTTTGTCATATAAACCGAAGGTTGCCTCCTAGGAAAAAAAACCCTAAACTAACATAACTTCTACCGTGAGATCATCTGCCTAATAAATGACCTAGATTGACTACAAAATTACCCATGCCAATGAAAACAAGAGAACCAAATACACACATGCATGTACCATGCATGCCAAAAATAAAAAGTAAATCATACATGCAACTCGATAGTTCCAAGTAATACCATTGTAGCTGCTTGATCCAACTCTTCCTTGCTTGATCATTGCTTCCCTTTGCTTCCTTGTCCTTCCTTTGCCTTCCTTTTTCCAATTCTAGAGTGCTCCAAAATTCTCTAAGTGTTCAAGAGTATGAGAGAAAGAGAATAGAGAGAGAACTCCAAAATTGAACTAACAAAAGGTTGTGAACTGATCGTCAAAAACCTTTTTATTAATGAGGCCTCTATTTTATTCAATTTCCTCTATTTTCCTTTAATTTCCTCCTCACGCGCAACCTGTGACCTTTAACATTCCTTCTCTCATATTTTCCATTATTTCAAATAAAATACCAATTAATGCCTCTTGCGTTTTCAAAGCCTTTTCCAATGCCTTTGCCAATTTCCTTTAGCCATAATTAACCAAATGAACAACCACTAGGATTTTTTGCCCAACATTCAACTTTGAATATGTGTCCCATGACCTTGGTCTTTATTTTTTCCTTTATTACCTTTATTACATGAAATTTTAACCTGGGGCTATTACATCATTTAATTTCCAAAGCAGAATATCATAATCAGGTTTGGAGTTCCAAAGTCACTTATATTTGATAATGCAACTTACTTTTTTTTTTTGAAACTTTATGAGTTTGCATTAGAAAATGGTATTGTTTTGAAGCATGCATCAAATTATTATCCATAGGGAAACGGTTTAGTAGAGTCAACTAATAAAAATCTTATTCACATAATTAAGAAAATCGTCTTCTCTGAACAAAGGAATTGGCACAATGCTTTGGTGAATGCACTATGGGATGATCATGTAACTCCAAAACCCTCCCTTAGAAAGCTAATTAACCATGGAACTAAAAAAACACAGAAACAATGTGGAAATAACCAAAAGATATAAAAACCATGACACAATGATTTTATTATGGAGCTCGTCCAATTTGGACTACATCTCCGGGCCCTACGCAATAGTGGGGAAGCCTTCATTCATTAAGTGGCATAAAAAGAGATAAAAGTAAAAGCAATAGTCTTTACAATCCTTATACCTCCAAGATGGAATATGGACAAAAAAATTGAGAGCCCAGATTCAGAAACAGACAGTACCACTAAACTTGTGGCAAAAAATCGTGCAAAAAAACCTATCCAAACACCCAATTTGGATAATTGGGCCTTCTGTAACTTGTCGGAACCTCCCTGCTGCTCAAGGTGAGGTCCCGACTTGCTGCTAGGGTCAGGATCTCCTGCACAGTCAACTTGATCTGAAAATCACTCGTGAGTGACCTCAGTTAGTTAATTAACGAATGAAGGTATTACAGACTCATGTACTGGTGTGTGTCTTTGTTATTTTAGGCAACGAATCGATCAGATTGCAAAATACACAGACACTGGAAGAATGTAAAATAGTAAGAGAAACACAGTAAGCAAATGAAAGAACACAATGGATTTAATAAGGAGTTCACCCTATTCTCTGAGGCTACGTCTCCAGTCCAGCTTTCAGTGGTGGCCTTCCTTTATTGCCTCTTTAAATCATAGATTTATAATGAGAAGCTCAATTTGAGTCTCCTGAAACAGATAATGCTTGGTAGGGTGGTTCTTTGATTCCCCAAGCCACTAGAGTGCACAGACTCTTTCCCCTTTCCAAGTATTGACCTCTCTGGTCTTTAATGGGAAGAGCCCAATGTGGTGCTCAATTCCTCGACAAATCCTCACAGGGATTTACTTGAACCTCTCAAGCCTTCTTTCTTCTCGATGCTGCCTTAGGTCAACTCGGCTCTCTGTTTCGTACTTCTTGCTTCATTGTCTTTTCTTTGCTCTCGCTCTCTCTGTCTTCGTCTTCTGTCTTCTCTCTTCGTGTTCTGTTCTCTGTCTGTTCATGGCTTAAAGCCAATATGTCCTTGACTATCAATTCCCCTTCCGCCCCTTCGATTCACCTGATGTTGTTCATTTGGAGTTCCCTGCCTCTGCGTCATCGCCATCGTCCATAGGGAAGTGGCCACTTGTCCTCTCACGAACTGCGCCAACTCTTCCTCGACGGTTCGGTAATTTAGGTACACTGTAGAATGACTCATCCGCCAACTCAGCGGTCAAATTGGACTTCAGAAGTTTACATGTCGCGGCTTAATTCCCCTACCAAATCTGGTTTTCCCATCAG
Source organism: Pinus taeda (assembly GCA_000404065.3). NCBI lineage: Eukaryota > Viridiplantae > Streptophyta > Pinopsida > Pinales > Pinaceae > Pinus > Pinus taeda. Next base: position 7,823 of record APFE031185261.1, read on the forward strand.
GCGTAATCTCCGCTGTCAAATCTAGAGCCCCCAGATCCTATGGTGTTCTCTCATTTCGCGCCATTGACTTGCTCGACCGTTAGTGTGCGATGAGAGGCGGTTTTCTCTCTCATCCGCCGGACACGCGTCGTGCGCTGAATGGAATCGCTCATTTTCAGCCAAATCCACTTATCGCCCAAGGATGCCCCCGATATACTGCTAGTTTTGGAGCGCATGACCCACCTTTCACCTGAGCGCTTTCCCCATGGTTTCCTAGCTTCCCATGCGACCGAATGCTCAGGGCCTTTCCTTTTCGAGGGGTTTTTCCCAGCGATGTGCGATTAGCTAATCGCGCATCAGAAATGGCCTTCGTTTCCTGATCCAGGCTTCCTAACTGCCAGTTTTGCCTCCTGTGTGGTCTCCATGGGCCTCGGTCATCGCGCTTTGACTGAGGTCCTCGTCGTTCCTTGCTGGCTGCAAAATGCCACTATCCAGAGGTCCTCCTGATCGCTCTTTGTTCATAAATTTCTGAGGTCTGTCCTAATTTGATACAATCATGGTACTTTGATAATTTTTCATGGATCCCATTCGGATCACAACTCTGAGTTAATCGGGTTGTTATCTCTCCCCTTTCTCCGACACAAAAGGGTCCGTTAACTAAGCATGGCATCAAATCCTCAACTCCCTCGCATTGCTGAACAACAAACCAAGTTAAGTAGGGGGGATTGTCTTTATGACCAAGGATCTCAGGCCTGTATGATATATGGTAGCCACCCTTACAAATATGGTGCGAAACTCCTTTAATTGCGTGTTGTAACCAACGGCAGTTTACTATTGATGTTTCCCACATCGATGTTCCTAATCGGCGGACATACCAACCCGTGAATCAAACACCCTGCGATAACGATGGACCCAACGGGAGTATTAATCATAATATATAACATCTCGCATCTGGGAACCCCATTGCAATTGACGCTTAAACCATCAACGTATTTACCAACCTTGTGTTCTATGATAAACAAACCCGCCAGGATTATAAATTACAATGTATAAGATATCGCATCCGACAGTCCTATCACAAAATTGCAATCAACGCTTACAGTTGGGACCACTTTGTAAACACTATCCCTTTTTGCAATTGCAACATGCAATATATCACCTCACAACTAAGCTCTGTCAGGGCTGAATCATAACCACTTGTCCAATTCTGATATGCGATATTGCAATCGCAAATCGACAATGTTGGGGGCCAATTCTTTAAGCCACTTTTTCCTCTTTCACCAATATGCAATATGTGAGACCTAATGGAAAAATGCCACTTGGCACTTCCCCATTCAATGAGACCTTTTCCATGTCATCTCTTCCAGCCCTCTGGACAAGTCAAACTTAAACTTTGACTTGCTCTAACTTCTTCATTTGAATTTAGATTTGAGTGTCGTTCACACTGTTGGAATCAGGATGACGAGCACTTCGATTGGATGCTAAGTTTATCCAGATTCTACCACTTTGAGTTTTGAGCCTTTTACCATGCCACTGGTACTTTTTGAAGATCCACCTGGATAAATCCTCCACACTAAGAGCTTTTGGACCGCCAAAATCCTTTTCAGTCAATTGGCAAGTGAGAAAATTACTCCCTCACTTTTTCCTTCTCCATCCATCGAGATTTACTTGGATGCATTCCTTTGAAGCCAACACGAATGTACTACACATATCCCCATCGTGAAGTTCTGGTTTTCCAGTCAAGTATGATATCTTTTGGAAACTTATCTAGATACTCTAGTGCAAAATAATCAGTTGTGGAAATCTGTGTAACCTCTTTAGTATCCATAATCCATGGAGGTTCATAAAGCTTTAGGTTTTCAACATTTACTACTGAGTACATTTGCATATAAGCAGACAAGTCAAGACAAAAAGCATTTTCTTCAATCCTTGCCAATATGGTGAAGGGACCATATCGAATGGGTGTCAATTTCTTCCCTTCCCCTTTCATTATTTCCTTGCTGATGTGGAGCGATACCTTGTCCCCAACTTGGAACTGATGGTCAACTCGGTGCTTATCATGTCAAGATCTATGTCGAACTTGACTCTTCTCCAACTACTCTTGTACTTCCTAATGAATCACCTATATCTGTTGAATAGACTTTTGTGCTTTGTCCCTATCATCTCGTCCATTGCCATCCTACTCTTTCCCAAATACCATGTCCAAGGGATCTCTTGGTAGATAGCAAAAACATGTGTCAAACGGTGAGCTTTGTGTAGATGAATGTGCTGCTCAATTATATGCATGCTGCACATAAGGAAGTTGTTCATCCCACAACTTTGGATGTTTTCCACAATAGCCTCGCAACAAGTGTACCATGGTTCGGTTGACAACTTTTGTTTGCCCATCGTCTATGGATGAAATGTCATACTTCTTGTCAGCTTAGTGTCCATCATTCTCCACAAGTTGGTCCAAAATACTCCAAGAAAGAAAGAGTCTCGATCTAACACAATAGATGTGGGCAACCCAAAATGGACCCAAACATGTTGAAAAAAAAGATAAGCAGTCTTCTCAGCAGTGACCTCCTTTTTACAAGGCATTAAAATACACATTTTACTAAAACAATCCAAAACGACATACAAATAGTCGTGACCTTTCCTATACAAAGCAAAACCTCCTACAAAGTCCATGGACACACTTTCCTATGGTAGACTTAGAATAGGGAGTGGTGTGTAGAGCCCAATTTTTCTATTAGAGGACTTTGAAACTGAACAAAACACACAACCCTTTACAGAGTGAGTCACAATGTTTTTCATATGAGGCCAAAAGCAAAACCTCTATAAATGACATAAAGTTTTCTTGACTCCAAAATGACCAGACACCAGAGAGGTATGAGCCTCTCGGATTACATGAACCCTTTCATCAATGGGTATGCACAATTTTCCAAGGTGGTACAATAGTTTCCCCTGCAAGTAGTAATTATCCACATGCGATCCACGAGTCAATTTTGCATATATCTCTTTAAAATCACTATCGTGAGAATATTGTTCAACATAACTTTCTAATGATAAAGAAACATTTTTCAAAACCACAGATGCAAAAATAGGAGGGCGAGAAATCATATTTTCTACTTTGTTGCTAATGCCCTTCTTGTATATTATTACCAAATGAAATTGTTGGAGGAATCCCATCCATCTGAAGTGACGGGCTTGTTGAAACTTGGTCTTTGACTGAAGGTACTGCAAGGGCTGATGATCCATATGGATGATGGTCTCCCTTCCAATCAGGTAGTGTTTCCACTTCTTTACGCTCTGAACCAATACGTACAACTCCTTGTCATACGTGGGATGATTCACAACATCTTGGGATAAAGTCTCTGAATGGTAACATACACGCTTTCTTTGCTGCATCAATATAGTGCCCATGGCATATCCGCTGGAATCCGTTTCAATCTCAAAAGGTTATTGAAGGTCTGGTAAGGCTAGCACTAGTGTTGTGCTCATCTCTCTTTTAGCATGTCGAAGGATTTCTGTTGTTTTCCTCCCCACTGAAAGGCCTACTTCACACTGGTCAATGCGTGCATGGGGGTTGTGATAACATAAAAGTTTGCAATGAAGCTTTTCCAATACTATACCATGCCGAGAAAACTTCAGACTTCTGTATCATTTGTGGGCTCATGCCAATTCATAATCGCCTCCAATTTAGAAGGATCTATCCTCAATTGTCAATTACTAACTATGTGGTCTAAATAAACTAGAGAGGTCTTCCCAAACTCACACTTTGATAGTTTCAAATACAATTTTTCATTTTTCAGAACATCAAGAACTTTATTTATATGACACACATGTTCATCCCAAGTCCTACTATACACAAGAATATCATCCAGATATAAAAGCACAAAGTGATCAAGAAAAGGCCTAAAAAAATCATTCATTACCCTCATAAACATGGTCAGAGTGTTACACAGTCTGAATGGAATCACCATCCATTTGAACAACCCCTGTTTGGTTTTGAACGTAGTCTTCCAAACATTTTTCTCTTTAATTCTAACCTGGTGATATCCACTTCTCAAATCCAGTTTTGTGAAATAAACATCATTCTTCTACTGATCTAACAATTCATCAATGCGAGAGAGAGGGTATCGATTCTTCACTGTAATATTGTTTAGCACCCTATAGTCTATGCACATTCTCCATGTCTCATCTTTCTTTGGCACTAACTCGATCGGTGAGACACAAGGAGAAGAACTTGGTTCGATGACTCCCTAATTTAATAGTTCCTGCACTTGTTTCTTGATCTCCTCCATCTCGATAAAATCCATCCTGTACATTCCAACATTCGGTAAAGGAGAATCTTGTTGTAAAAGGATCTCATGTTGGATTTATTGTTTCGTGGGCAATCCTCTTGATTCCTGAAACAATCCATCATGGTTAGAAATAATTTCAATCAATTCTTTCTTATGATCAAGATTACAACCTTTGAAAGTGTCAGCCATCTCGACCTCTTTTGCTCTCACTATCATGAGCATGCACCCTTTGTTGGAATTAACCAATTGTTTAATCTACCTTGTGCTTACAAGGCTAGCATTAAATTTTATATGATGAGCTCTAACTATATATTCTACCCCATCCTTCGCGAGGTGGTATTTGTTTTCGCGCTGAAAGAAAACTGTCTTTTTACTCATATAGATATGGGCTTCCCAAGATAATTCCACAGATGTCCAAAGGCACTACATCTAACTCTACCCCATCAACTAATTCATAAGTAATAACAAATCTAGCCCTACATTGCTTGGTGATCCACAATTTAGCTTTATCGTTTACCCAACCAAGCAGGTATGGACTCGGATGAGGCTTAGTTTCAAGGTCTAAATTTTTCACTTACGACTCTAAGATTAAGTTTGCTTGGGAACCTGAATCAAACAGAGTTTCCACCTTTGTATGTTTTATGACAACTCTAATGTGGAATAACTCAATTCTCTTTTGCTCATCACTTACAGGCTCATTCAAATAACTAGTACTTGCAATCAAATTAGAACTTTCATTAACATAAAGCGTACCTCTTGCGCCCAAGGCTGTGATCAATGTCTCATCGCCGGAATTTGATCCAAGGTCTTGCACTGTTGTCACTGTCTTTTGCTTCCCTTTTCCAATAAATCTCTTCAATCTCAGCTCAGGATGTAGCTTCCATCAGTGGTCCTCTTCGTGGCCATCTTTCTTGCAATGAGTGCAAGACGATGTTGCTCCATCCCCTTTCTTGGTTGTGAAAGTCTTCTTATCCTTCCCTATTCCTTTCTAATAGAATTTTCCATGTTGAGGTTTGAATGGTGTCTTCTTGGCTTAATCATCATTGTCATTCTTACCTCAGATTTCAAGATGAATAGCCTTTACGCTAGCCACATCAATTATAGTAGGCTCGAACAGTAATAGTGAGTGTCTGATGTACCTATGTAGCACACCTACATACTTAGTTACAGTCTCAGGCGAATCTAATGAGATGCCCAGATTCAATGCTTGTTTATGAAATTCATCAGTGAAGCTTTCCACATTCTGACCCTTACCTTGCCTTAGATATTTCCATTCCATAAGTGCCTTTTTTTAATAACCCAAAGGGTAAAATTGGTCTTTCAATGCAGAAATAAAAATAGACTAAGAGGACAGAAGGTTACCTAACTTTGTGCTTCCCTTCTGTAACTTACTCTCCCACCAAACTAGAGTAGTGTTGCTTAACCAAAGAGATGCTAATTGGACTTTTGCCTCATATTCTTCGATCTGTTGGATCTATCAGTAAACCTCTATTTTTTTGATCCAATTATTGAGTTTTTCTGCACTACACTCTTCATTGTACACGGGTAGGTCAAACTTTACGTCTAACTTGAAGAACAGTTTCTTAGAGGTATTCTTGGAATTTCGATGAGAGTGATGAGAACTATCACTGGAAGAAGGAGAGGGAGGAGGACCTTCTCCACCGCCTTCATGATTTGCTGACCCATGGTCATCAACATCCTTCTTCTCATGCCCAAGTACCTTCTCATACTCTGCGAACACCTTGTCTACTTTCCCTGCCATATTGTAGAATACCTTGCGGAAATTACGTTCCTCTTCCCATCGAGCTTCGCCATTGGCCATGTTTCTTCTTCATTGTGCATGTCCTGCTTCAGGATTAAAGGAATTAAGCGTTGCTTCTCCTTTTCACAACTTGTTCACAGTTAACATAATCTCTTGCAATTCACATCTACAAAGACCTGCTCTGATACCAAACTTGATCCAATATATTTTACTTATAGATGCATCGAAATTACATATAACAGAGCTAATTAACCATGGAACTTAAAAAGCACATAAACAATGTGGAAATAACAAGAAGAACATAAAAACCATGACACAATGATTTGATTACAGAGTTCTTCCAATTTGGACTACGTCTTCAGGCCTTGCTCAATAGTGGGGAGGCCTTCATTCATTAAGTGGAATAAAAAGAGATAAAAGTACAAGCAATAGTATTTACAATCCTTTTACCTACAAGCTAGAAGATGGACAAAAAATGGAGAGCCCAGCTTCAGAAACAAACAGTACCACTAAACTCCTAGCGAAAAATCATGCAAACACGCCTGTCCAAACACCCAATTTGGATAATTAGGACTTATGCAACTTATTGGAACCTCCTTACTGCTCAATGTGAGGTCTTGGCCTACTGCCAGGGTTAGGGTCTACTGCACAGTCAATTCTGAGTTAATCATGTCATTCTCTCTGTTATCACTCAGATTTTCCCAGAAGTTGTAAGAAGGGGAAAGGGGTCTGAGGTAACCACAAACCAATCTTTTAGATACAGAATCTAGCCAATCTGTATCCAGAGATGGCTTTCTCTTTAAGTTTTAGCTTTTTTTTATAAGGTTTTAGGCTAGTTATTAGGGCTTGAGGTTTTGTTTGAATTTGTTGGTGAATTTCAGTAGCAAAGGGGTAGAACTGAATAGTTTAGTCCATTGGGCTAATGGAGTCAGGGAAAATGGCTCAACTGGATTTGGTTTCTCAATAAATGATGGTTTGACAGGGAAAGATAGCTGAACAGGGAGCAAATAGAGACTTAAAAAGATGGGATGGGCTTAAAGGGTTAAAGGGCAACTAAGAATCCTTCAACATACTTTAAGAGAGCAAAACATGACTAACCATCAATAAAGAGAAATTAAGAATTCCTTATTAAATGATTAAGATGAATAAACTAGGAAACATGAGCAATTAAGAATTCATTGTTTATGCTAGTTCAGAAGAAAACATTGAGAACAAAAACGATTGAAGACAGATTGCACTTAAGCACTTTCTAAATTATTCTTTTTAATTTATATTAAGATATGGAACATAATGAATATTATAAACCAGAAAACTTTAACACATAAGATATAAGATACTTATTTGTTTGATGTCCAACACATGAATCCTGAGAAAATTCCTTTACATCAATCCTTCATCCAGCCAGCGATGAAAAATTTGTCCAACAACACATTTTATTCCAAAATAATCAGTTTTACGGCAATGTTAAAGAATCCACACCCAATACTCCGAACGGGGGTGCATCTATACAAAAATTTTACAATGAAATATCTCATAACAAAATGAGATATAAACTGAGATGACTAATCATATCTTTCAAGAAAATAGGGCCAGAAGACCTCGTAGATGACAGATGAGGCAACCGAATGGTTTGTTGTCCCTATTCTTGAGAATGTGATGGAGTTAGGCTCTATGATTTGGCCTCTTGCTGTCCTTGGTGTAATTATGTGCTGGTTACTCTATTTTGATCGTCCTACTGATACACTTTACCTGCATCTGATACTCTTTACCTGTTGATCTCTTTTCATCCTCTTTACCCTTATTGATTGGAGTAAAAATCAAAATTTACTTTACCAAATATAAATTACAAAATTTCAAGCATTTTTTCCCACCATTTTGGCTGTGGTATTTTGGTTTTATGAAGATTTCTAGGCTATCATAGAGAACTCGGCTCGTAGGGAGTGATTTTATTCCTGATGCACTTGTCGATGAACTTGCTTGATTCCGTGCATATTTATCCAATTTATCCACATAATCTCTATGTTTCATTAATTTGTCATTAATCACTAAAGGACTTAGTAGCCCTTTACTCTGCAAAACAACAAACTTCTCCATGAAAGAGTTAATCTCTGCCTGCATATCATGACATCTTCTTTCTAAATTCTGCATCAATGTTTTCTTGGTTAATACCCTTTTGATTTCCAAAATGGTTTCTGTTCTATCTGTGATGCCAAATTCTTCCAGTTGTTCCTTATTCCTGGTATTCAAAAAATGTATGAGCCTGTTGGCTTCCTCAGGCATTTGTCATAATTGTGCTTTTTTCCTTTGAATTTCTTCCTGGGCTGTCTTCACTAGATCAATCTGCTCAAAAATTACTTGGATGGATGGCCAAACAGATTAAGTGATGTTGGCCCAAAGAATTTTCTTGATTTCTGCCAGAGGCTTGTCAAAAGTGAGATCTTTTTCTAATGTTTTCACTTTATTCTCTAATTTTTTAATCTCTCTTGTTTTTTTTACAACATTTATCTTTGAGAGATCATAGCTTCATTCCAGCTTAGCAAACTGTTCTTTTAACCTGTTTAACTTTGAAACTTGTAGTCTCATGTCCTCCATTGACCTTATTAATTCTTCTGTGTTCAAATTGGCACTGTTGCCCTCTGTTGTCCCTACTGTTGTTGCTGTGAGCACTTCTGTTGTGACTGGTGGAATGTTTGGTGCTAATGTTGTCCCAAGTGTACAAGGGATTGCTGTTGGGACTACTGGTATTACATCAGGAGGATGAGAGGTCGACTCTCCCTGCTTGTCCTTCAGTGTTTTTTCTAGTCCTTGTTCCATCTCATTCAGTCTCTCATTAAGCTTTAAAAGTAAATCCATCAACTCTTCTTCAGATTTCTGCTTTATAATCTCAGCAGTTTGTGGATGTCTTGAAGGAGGCAGCTTTAGCTGCTTCCACAAGGCAGTGATATCTTTATCTTTCTTTTTGATCAATGCTTCTACACCCTTCACATCTTTGGGATCATGTCCCAATCCAATAATAATTTCTTCTAAAGAGTTTATTCTGTTGTCTTTAGCCTGGGAGGAGGCTTTCTCCAAGTGTAGTTGGGCCGTTGTGTTATCCAAAGAATTTTGTAACCTATGGGCCATCATTGCCTTACTAGTCAAGGTTGAATAGATCACTTCTCTAGTTTGTTTTTGCAATTCAATCTGAACCATAGGATGAATATCCTTTGCCATGACCTCCAAATTTGTTCTGATATAATCTGATGTTGACTTAGGTTGTTGCACTTTAGGCTTGAAGTAGCTCATTATCATTTTTCCCTCTTTAATGTCATAGGCTGACATTAATCTTTGTTGATTTGTGGGGGCCATTTTCAAATATTTATTGTAAATTTGAAGTCTCAATGGATCATTCTTGGCTTTGATTTCTGTAAATGATTTCTTGATATCTATGGCATCTTTCATTGGTGGTCTGTAAGATGATACCTCTGCACTTTGCACGCCTTTCTAGCTCATGTCTCTGTGAGCTAGTGGATGTTCCGCCCACTGGAAAAGTGTGCTAGCTATTTACTGCTTCTCTCCTCTGACTATATGTAGTCTCTTCCACAATTCCTCCTCTGAAAGGGGATTCAACCTTTGCCTTTTTGTTCTAGACTGCTCTGGGGGTCCATTGGCAGGGGTAGCTACTTCCTTGTCTCTCTTTTTATTCCTTTCCTCATTCAGAGGAGTCTGCAAGCTTGGAGGTCCTTCCCCATTGGTTTGAGTTGGAGGAGTTGGCATTTGGACCTGTTCTTTGGAAGTTTCAGTTTGTTTAGACATTGTAGAGTGTTGTGTGACCTGAATACTCATTTCTAGTTCTTTACCTTTTGATGACCTTGTGCCTTGTGTGTTGATTTCCTGTGAAGTTTGCTAAGAGGTTCCAGCAATAGCTGCACCAATTCCTGATCTTTGCACCTGCCCAAAAGAATCCAGGTCAAGTGTTTCCTCAAAATCTTTCATAAAATTCTTAATATTGGCTTGCTCACTCTCATTTTCTACTAAGGTCCCTTCTATCCATTCATCTAGATTTGCAAACTGTTCAATCTCTGGGATCCTATGGTTTATGTATGGAGACAACCTGTTCTTTGTTCTTCTATCACATATAAAGTTGTTAGGGTCATATGGTACCCACCTTAAACTCTTTTGTAACTTAATATGATCTTCTAAAATTATTTCAGCTTCTCTCCATGCCTCCCTAGTGTTGCAGACAAAAGGGCCTAGCTGATTCTTAATTCTAAGCTAAGCTTTCTTCTTGGCATTACAAAAATGGACTAGGTGTGCATTTATCATTTGCCTGAAATATTCCAATGCAAAGAGTCTCATTGGAACATGCTTTGGTAGCTTAAAAGGGTAGATCTCACACCCATAGATCGTGATTTCTACATGGTTCTTATATAGGTACCAGTCACTTATCCTATACTGCTTAGAGAGCTGGAGGATTTTCTTCATATTACCATTGATCCTAGGAGGGGAGACTCCTGTCAACAAAGTGGTTGTTGGATGGACAAATAGATCTATGAACTCATTGTAGGTGTAAGGGGTCTCGAGGGACTTATGGAAAATGGGACTCCAAAATATGATAGATTTGGGATTTCCTTTGGTGTCAAGCTTCCTAACAGGGAAAGGGAAGTTTTCCGACTGATAATACAACATAAGATGATAGATGAAAGTGGTATATTTGAAGACTCATTCATCGTCCAGTCTTAGGAATTGATCATGAATCTTATTGGCAATGTAGGAAGCATAGTCCTACTTAATAGCAAGTGGCTGTCCGGGAGTAAAAATTGACAACAACACTAGGGTTACTTCATCAACGTATTCGCTAGTGTTGAATCCCATAACTAAAGATATCATATCCACTATAAGTCTGCCCATATCTGTGAAAAAGGTCTGTACATAAAGAGGGGGGCTTTTGGGCTGATTTTTTTCTAACATGAAGGTTTGACAGATGCGAATGAGTTCTGATTGGGGTATTTCAGTGGATTTCTCAAGTAAATATCCCATAGAAAGGGGAGTTAGGGCTTGACCAGGGGAAAATTGTAACATTTCATTTATGGATGTAGCTATTAAGGGGAAAAAAACTGTTTTACTTGGGGACATAACAACTCTTAGGTTTGGATCATAATTTGCCTGACATTGATGAATTATATCAGGGAAAACATGGACTGAAGGAAGAAAATACCTGGGAAGGTTGGATTCCCACAGTCCCAGGATATCTGAGCCATTTAGGTAGTTATCTCTGGATTGGAAAAAGATCTTAAGATGATTCTGGTTAGCGGATAGGTCCTTTATTTGGAAGTCTTTATCTGCAAGAGGCCGATAGTCTAGGTCCTTATGAGGGGCATTGAGAGGTGTGACGTTCAAAATAGCAGGGGTTTCCATTTTTGGTTCTTGTGGATTTAGAAATGGAATTTGGGTTTTCTGTGAGAAAATATGCCAAACAGTAGCTTTGGGAACCTATATAGTGAAAGAAAGTTTGGGCTTGTACTGAATTTAGCTCTTTATTGTGGAATTTTCAGTGTAAAACCAAAACTTGCAGGGTTTCGGTGAAATTGGATAAATACCTATAATGGGGAAGTGGACAGTGTGATGGCAGGTTGAATAACAGGTTCCGGAGTGAGTCGATGCAAATTTTTTGACCAGGTGGCAGTTGGAAAGCTTTAGCAGTTGAATGGGATGTCACTTTGCATGGGAGCACGGGCTGCTGTATAAAACATTGAAAATGACATTCGTTGGTTTTATTCACAAAATCTAGGTTAGCTGGGTTTTAGCTATTGGGAAAATGACATAGGTACGATAGGGCAGGTTGTCATATGCAGCGGTATGGTGTCGCACAGCTTTTGGGATCGGGCGATATTCGGCTGGGAGCCAGTGATCCCGTTGATTGCATGATGCATGGCGGAGGTACGGGATGGAAACCGCTTGGTGATCGCGCGTTAATGCGTGGTCACTAGGGGGCGTGATATCAATAACGATCGTCGGATGAGGGGAGCGCGATCGGATGAGTGATATGGTGAAACTTTAACTGCGGCAGGCCCAATATAATTAACAATTCATTAATTATATTGGGGTGATTATAATAGGTCACGGAGGTTCTTAATTAACTGTGAGGGTTAATTAATTCCTTGCTAATGCAGTGGGGGATCAGTTTCTTAATGAGTCAATGATTAACCCATTAATCCGATTTTAACACTGTTTACGATTATATTTAACTAGGGGCGGGATATTTAACATTTTGGGGATTTCTATATATATTTAATAATACGAGAAAGGATGAACTTTTTCAGGAGTTATATAATATAAGTTAGAAATTAATACGAAACAATGTGATAAAAAGTGCTAAGTAAAACATCAGAGTGTACATTTAACTTAGGCTTAAGTGGAAAAAGGGGTTTTATGTAATATTGTGTATTTTTCCTAAATAAAATAGGATTTTACTTTTAAGAAAGATTTATGAAAGTGAATGAATGATGGTTTTAAGTACTTAGGCTTTTGAAAATATTGGGCCAAGGGTCCGGTCCCTCCAAAAGTCAAAGAAATGCTCTAAGTCCCTCCAATTTAGCAAGTACCTTAGTCCTTAGCGAAAATTAGTGAATAATTAGGGAAAATGAGAAGGGGAGTTAATCATTGTGACTTTAATTTTCTTGTGATGTCTTCAATGTAGTGTATGCCTTTGCCTTATGATGAAAAAGTGAAAGATTAACTCACTTAGAGACATTATTCATCACACATAATTCTGCAACATCATCTACCTACCCTACCTACTTTAACCTAGCATTTTTTTCTTCTTTATTAGGGTGCACTTAAACTGGAAAACCCTCTTGAACTTCCTTTTCTTTTAGATAATTATTTCTATCTAAATCTACACTTATTACATCCAAGGGCTCAGATTAAACTGTTGAACTCATTTTTATTTACTCTACCTATCTACTCATCTGCCAAGATTACACTGTTTGGTCAGATATTTATTCTCTATTTCTACGACATGAAATTGAAAGATGAATGAGCCAAGATTAAATAGTTTGACTCTTCAAAAATTGTGGCATAAGTAACAAGCTGCACAAAATTGTTTATTACACAAAATGAAAAAGTAGTGGCACTTAGACTTGCACACTTTCTTGGTCTTTTTTAGTTTGGGGTTCATTTTCTTTCATTTTTTTGACCATCTTTATTCTTTTTACCCTTTGATTTTTCTTTTAGGGTATACTCTCTTTACATTTTTTAATTTTTTTGATTTTTTGAAAATATAGAAAACCTTTGCAACATGAAAATGTATGAACATAT